>JANHAO010009011.1:0-18746 GCA_026873985.1 Saraca asoca | reverse complement strand
ATTCAAAGCATGTAGAAGTGTATGAGGAACTCTCTTACTCATTTTTGTTTTGATTCCTCCTTTGTGGAATAGGTTTCCTCTTTTCTCTTAGGAGTTTCTACAACTTTTTACTTAAGAGTGCCATTTGGTCTTTCTCATTAACTTCTTCATTAGTATCGGATTCCTCATCATTAATTTCAAGTGATTTTCAGCCTCAAATGCTAGAGTTTTCTTCCTTTTGTCATCACCATTTTTCCTATATCTTTTCAGCTCTAGTTCATGCTCTTCTAAATTCTCATAGAGCTCCTGAATTGTTGGCATCCCCATCTTAAGTGATTCCTTGATGGCTATCACCTTTGGCTGCCATTCTTCAATAAGAGACCTCATAATTTTATGCACTAAATCTGCATCATCAAAGGTTCTTCCACGCAATATCAAATGATTAGTTATAGCAGTGAATCCTTGGATGAGATCTTTAATGGATTCACCCTCTTCCATTTTGAACATTTCATATTCTAAGACTAATACATGCACTTTAGATGCTTTTACCTAAGTTATGCCTACATGTACTACTTCTAAAGTGTCCCAAATCTGTTTAGCAGTAGTGTAGTTAGAAATTCTTTCATATTCTTTTAGGGGAAAGTGAGTTAGAGATAATCCATTTAACCTCAGAGGCAAGAAGGTGCTTCTTCCTTTCCTCCTCTATCCATAAAGATTTAGGCTTAGGTCTTACAACTCCATTTATCAATGTTTATGGTGGATCATAACCATCCTCTACAATTTCTCACATGTTTATATCAGTGGGTTCAATAAAGCCTCTAATTTTCTATTTATAATAGGTATAGTGATGCCCATTAAAACTAGGTGGCTTGTTCAAAGGTGGACATTCAAGTAAGAACATAAAGCTAGAATCCATTCTTTTTAGAAAATAAAGAGTATTAAGAACCAAAGCTCTGATACCAATTATTGGTCTCAAAAAGATAAAGATCTTGCCCTTTTTAGAGATGTAAAATACTTTTTTTACTTCAAGAATGAATTCTTATTTTATAAGATTTTTCAAGAAGACTTTATTGGATGATCAAGATAATATTGGAGTCACTAATATATTAGGAATTCAATTACAAATTGATCAATGTAAACTAGTTCATCAATTAAATAGAATTGCAGTAAGTTCAAAAATGCAGTAAGAACAGAATTATAGTGCAGTAGAATAGCAAAATGTAGTAAAGGATAAACAAGAATGCCAAATTTTTAAAATGATTCAACTTAAACTAAAACCATAGTTTAAGTCTACATCCACTGGACGATCCTCAATCAGATAGTTACTTTTTATTACTCAAAAACACAGGAATTAACTGGGCTCCTGAACCCCAGTTCTTATACACAATTTTGACTGAGCTCTTGCTAACCTATAAATGCAATTAGCACTACACCTTCAACTAATTGTAATTAACCTTACAACTAAAGAAGATGCAAGGGAAGATCAACCTCTTCCTTTGTATCTCCAATTCCTATCAACCTAGAAATCACAAAATTAAATCAAGAATGAAAAGTTAAGTATATAATACCAACAATTGAGATGAAAATCTTAATTAACTAGTTATGTTCTTCACTGATTTGATCCAAGATCGTTAATCAAATGCTATTTGAAGACGTAGAATTAGATCAATTGAAGCTCTGATTTTTCTCTTTATTTTTGCGCTTTGAAATTATGAGAAACTCAAAAACTATTCTATTGAAATAAAGGTGAAAGGTTATTTATAGTGTGATAACTGACTTCTGGAAAGTAACTAACTTTTAAATCGTGAATCAATTTGTAGTTATTACTAACTAATTAACTGATTAGTGAATCGATTCGCTTACGAAGATCATGAGGAAGTTCATGATTGAATTGATTTAGCCTATTATGTAAAAAGATCACGAATCGATTGCCTAATCAATTCAGAATATTTTCCAATGTTTCAGTAAAGCAATTTTTAAAAGCTTATCTTCATGAATCGATTGCCTAATCAATTCAAGCAGATTATCGATTCGTGAATCGATTCACACAATAAAAAATAGTTTTTATAAAATTTCAACTTATGAAAAGCCATTTGAAAACATAATAAGAACATATTTGCTTTAAGCTCATTTCATTTGATTTATTTCTACCTCAGTTTAGCTATTTTTAGAAATTTATTTAGATCACAACTAATTAGAACACACTTACAAAAGATCCTAGATAAATCAATAAAAACTAAGACTAGTGTTGGATCTTTTAATATCTTGAATGTCACTTGATCAACTTGCATATGCAAAATGAACAAACACTTAAAGCATATAGTTAGATCATGACATCAATTAAAATTATTTTTCAACATCAAAACTAAAGAAGATATGATAGTAAGGCTAACACCTCTAAGCTAAGAGTATAGGGTTTTACTGAAGAGAAACTAAAAAAAAAAAAAAAGGTTTTGCTTAGTGAAATTGTAGGCCAAGTAGGTGAGGTGAGAGGAAAGGAGTGGAAGGGAATGTCTCCTTGTGACAAACTCTCCAAACAGATGAGTGAGTAATAGGAAATGAGAGATTAGATTGTTGTTTAAGGTCTAAGAAAGTAGAATCATTAGGAAAATGGTTTAAGGCAGCAACTCCTTCAAGCCTTAAGCTATGTTCATTCCTTTTCTTTTTCTTCTTTTGGCAAAGTAATTCCCTAAATCATGGATGTACCTTTGTGTAGGCTACAATCATTCAAGGGTGACATTGACCCTTTTGGATATTATAATATCTAAGTAGACAAGAATGTGCTAAAGTCATTTATTTTACTTGGGGGCCATTTTTCTTTAAATTCAAGTATAAGACGTTAAGGTGGAAAAGAAATTTTAACCTGCTATGTTTTAGAATATATCGTATAATAAGTAAGATAAGCATGTACTTATAAAACAAAACAATAAGGCTCCATAGGGCTGGAAACTATGAACCTAGCCACTGGTTAAGACCTACCTCTTATGATATTAGAATGACAAGTCCAGTAGCAATAGATATTTAGGTAGGTAGCATAAAGGTACTTGTTGTTCACGTGTAATATTTATAGTGTGCTTGTATATTTGCATGTGATTGGATGAATGTGGATTTCACATTAATTCTTCAAGTAATTTACAATTGTGTTAAATTGATAAATATTATTATGGCCATTAATATAGTTGAGTGACAAAGGGGGTAGTACGATGATGGAGAGAAAAGGTGCTACGTAAAGGATATTATACATAATAAGAATGCAAAGGTGAGTTACATGAAAATTCTTGAAGTAGGAATCCATATGTTTTATTGTATAAATTCTACTGGTATCCGCTAGGCAGTAATTTTCTTATTATCATTATTTAGTTTTCTCTTTCAAATCACAGTAGTACTATAACTCCCGTAAGGGAAGATTCTATGAAAATAATACACGATAAAGTCTTGTTCTAATTTGATAATGAAACTAAGAAACGATAGCCATATAGTATGCTTAGGGATAAAAAACTTTGATAAGGAAACTGAATGTTTGTGATAAAGTGAAAATAGTCTAGTTACTTAGAATTTAATCCTGTTACAAGTCTAGTGTATAAAGTTAGGAGCTGTAAATTGTGAACTAGCTAATAAAGAAGCTATACATCTTGTATGAAAATGGATAGTTATTAAAACCACCTAGTGCATAAATGTAAATTTGATATATTATTCTAATTATTTTAAAATGAAGTTGAATATATGTGCCATTTATTGAGTTTCAATGAAACTCATATATATTGTTGTAATTTTCTTTTCAGAGTCTCAAGCTACATCTTCCTTGTTAGTTCACCCTCTAACCGGGTCCAGATCAAGCACTTGATTCTTGAGGTAAAAAAATCTAGAGACAGGTGATTAGGTTATTTAATTTGGCAGTGGGCTATTTGTATGAGTCCTACACTGTACATGTGTTTAGTTTTCTTTTTGTTATGTATATAAGTATTAGTCATTATTTTGGACTTGTTGAATTAAAGAACTATTTTGATATCACAGGTTGTGTTAAGGGGTATGTTACTCTCGGGATGTCCAACATTTATGGAAAACTTAGCTGAAGTTTATACATACTTTTAAGTATAAAATTTATATATAAATGAAATATCTCTTCATTCGCATTTAAGAAATTAACCTACAAAATGATTTCTTGTATTTGGTAGATTGTTGCTAGCGAGGCCTTGGTGTGGTTCTAAGGTCTCATTGCTTAGTTTGCAAGAATGTACGTGCCAATTGTGGTTCAATTATTGGGGTCATGACATTAAATCCAACATAAAAGCTAAATGGAATGGCAAGTCAAGAGCAAATAAAGTCGAACTTGTAAGAGACATCCCAAAGATAACTACAACAAAGAATTTAAAGACTGAAAAAATAAGTAACACATTCATAGTACTTAACTAACTAAAGCTATTGGTAATTTATTAACAAATATTATTTAAGGCATAGAGAATGCTTCCTAGCTTCTAAAAAAACTATAAAACATAGCAGAAAGGCAGTGTGGTTTCTTCTAAATAAGCAAATGATCACCCCTTGAGAATGAGAATTACTATTTTTTTTGCAACAAATCTTATTACCATATGAACTATATAATATCAAGAAAGAGCATGATAATGCTATGGATTCTATTTAAATTAATGCCAACTATTTTCAATAGAAAATAAGTCCTAGTAACAAATTGCTCAATCTGAAGGACAATGCAAAATCTCATAATGGCACTCCACATGTCATATCTTTTGGAACTCAATAATGCTTGTTTGCTAGAAACAATATTAATCAATGTATATCCGTACTTTGTTTATCAAAAAAATTCCTCCAATGTTCACTGTGATGTTGAGTTTGTGAGGAAACAAAGAAACTAATTGGAGATATAATTGTAATGTGTGAAAGATGGAAGACAACCAAAAAATTATGGAATAAAAGAAGGATATGCAAACCTAGAAATACTTTAATGTGCTAAACAACACTTCAATAGGCTCAGGAAGAGAAAGGATTGTAGAAACCAACAAAGAATAATAACAAATAAAATAAGTCTATCCACATAAGCATTTCCATATTTGCAAAATATGAAGTAGGGAATCAGATGAAAAAAATGAAAAAAAAATTATCATGCACTAAGTGAGTAAATAATAAATGAATTCAAAAGCAATAGAGGGAGAATTAACAAATTCCTGCAATATGTCAAATCAGAGTGTTCAAAAGTTAATATAGTTGTATAGTCAACTTTGCCAACTATGTAAATACAAAGGTAGAATTTCTAACCTTTCTCATAAATGAAAGAGGTTTCAATTCATATAATATGAATTTGATTTCAAAAATAAAAGTTGTTGACAAAAAGCAACTGATTATCTCAAAATGGAAAGATATGGCCTTTGGGTATGGTATAAAAGAAAAAAAAAAGGTGGCACTATAGAGTGTAGAATTAATCAAATAAAATTTTCATGACCATGGGAATCAAATGGATAAAATAGAAATAAATAAAATTACTATCATCAATCAAATTGCATTGCATAATGGATAATTTATGGAAATTATTTAGTTTTGTCAGCAACAAAGAAATTGCATTGCATAATTTCATAATATAAGAACCCAAGGGTGCTTCATATGGAACAACGAAATTGATTGTAGCAAAGAAAAAGGAAACTTGGTAATATCGGGAATGGAGAATGCTAAGAAGCTTTGTCGAGAAGAAACCTAATGGATATGGAAAAGGTGAGTTTCCATGAAAAGATGGAAAAAAAATAAATACAATTTTCATATTAACATAAAGGAGATTGTAGAAACTGTTACTCTATGTATTAAACAGGTGAAGAGCTGAAAGGGTAGAATAGCATAACCCTATTCCTATCACATGTTAGTATTTTGTTTCCTCCTCTTTTTGTGCTTGTCCAAAGAGAGTCTATAATAGTGTTTTTTTTTGTCCAATGGAAAAGCATATGTTAAAATGTCAATTACAATAAACCAAAAAGACTAATTTATTGCTTTTATTATAGAATGAATAATTTATTGCTTTTACTATAGATTGAATTAGTTCATTAGGACCTGTAAACCCTTTATCAATTTTGAGACATAAATAAGTGATATCTAACTTTTAATTTCTTGTTGAAAAGTTCAAAAGACTATATTTTCTTCTATAACCACCAATGTTGAATACTTAGGGAACATTAGTTAATTCATATTGTCTCCTATCTTCCTTGAGAGAATTCCATATAAGTAATAAAAAATGACATAAAGGCTCTATACCATTTTCAAATGTGAACAAAGAAAGTCACCTAGATCTTTGAGATCCTTGAGTGAAATAAAACTCATGATCTTCAATGGACATATAAGATTAAAATATATGTTTCAAAATCAAGTGAAATCCATGTGTCTTTTTCAAAGATAGATGCAAATAGCTTTAATAAACTAATACTGACCATGGCAGTGACCTATATATATTATGTTCTACATAGATAGCCACTATCATGTTGGCTGTGATGATATTGGATGAATGAAATCACTCGAGAATCTTGCATAAAAAACAAAGTTAAACAATCATCAAAACCTTTAGAGAATATTATTATTTTTTATATCTTTTATATTGATAATATTGATAATTTTGTGTAATTTTAAATCAACTATTTATATCTACTAAATTCATAACTTCACATAGTTATAAAATTAATTAATATGAACTGAATGCAACCATATTGTAGTATGCATTTGAAAGCCTTTGGAATACTAATATAGTTTTCATTCTTATAGATAAAATAAATAGTACATAGTACTAACAATCACATGTAGCATAAGGTCTTAGACACAATCGAGTAAAGAAAATAATTCCTAGGCAAAACAAATGTCCTCCAATTGGGATAAACATAACACATTAAATGGACATAGATAGTTGATTGTGCCACAAATGCTCCAAATGGAAGTGAAGAATAGATGCAACTCCTTAACTGTTGTTAACTTTATACTGAACACACAAATAATTATAAAAAGGTTCTTTTCAAATGTAAAAAAAGAAAAATGGATTATTAATAAAAATATGAATGAAAAACCTATGAGGCAGAGAGAAACTCATGGATAAATTCAAGACTTGAGGTCATCTCCAAAATTGGGTATCTTACCCATGGATTAGCAATGTTTAGAGGAGATATCAAAACTTAGAATATGAGCTACTTATCTTTGACTTCATCCATAATCTCAATAGGAAATTGTTCTTGATGTGAATTTTGATGCATCATGAGTAGAAGTTGTGTTGCACTAAAGCCCATCAAATTGGTCATTTTATTGTCAAGCAATAAAAAATAAGCTCTTATGTCTGAATCAAAGACAATAACATGAACTTTAGCTATATCTAGTATTTAAAATGAGAAGGTGTAAATAGATAATAAGCTACCAATAAAATGAGATGAAATTAAAAAAAATGGACTACTTAAGCTATACGACTGATTGAAATTAACATAGTCTTTTCAAAGAATAGAAAACAAATGAAGAAATTTTTATGTCTTTGACTTCGGAATTGAAGTTGGATTTACAAGTCCATAATGGACACACCGGGGAGTTCCATCATAGAACTTTCCTCAAAAAAATAGCATATGCTATGTAAAACTAAGGAAGATTTATGTAGACGCTTACAAGTTTTGCCATGGTAGAAGAACGGTCAACTTGTTTGTGCCATCATTGGACACATTTAAGATTAAAACAACATTAATGCAACATGTACATATGACATTCAGCTCACAACTTATAAATAACCTTTTAATGAAAATTGAGGAAAAAGAACTAATAGATTGTAACTTATTGTCCTCTTAGTTCATCTAACCAAAAGTGATCTCAAAGATGGATTTTTGGGAGTAATATAGATCTCCATTGTAATGGAAGGAATGTGGATGACCATTTTGGTTTGCAATTGTTCTAGGTTAGGCAGGTGTATAACTTAGCGAATGGATTCACGTGAAATGGGCTTATTTAGTTGCATATAGTAAGAAGTAAGAGGATATTATTGGAATTTAGAAATATAATGACATAATATTTTCAATTGTAGCTATAAGTTTATGGGCTACATGCTTGCTCAACATGAAAATAGTCTAAAAGAATAAGCATAATGGACAAAACACATAAAAAAGGGGGGAAAATGAGGTCCTATTCAAATAAAACAAAAGAGAGTGTAAGCATAGAATTGGAAACACCATGCAAATCATGAAATATTAATTGTCCAACTATGTGCAGCACAATTGGTATATACTTGGCAACAAAAAGAATTCCACATAAAATAAAAAGAAAAAGAAGCTTATCATAGGATACACAAGTCAGATAGTACCAGACTATACTATCCAACATTTGTGACAAAATAGAGCACCAAATACAAGAAAATAGTTATTAACATATACAGTTAGGCCAACCTAAAATTGCACACCAATAAAATCTTAAATCAATATAATCTTAATCTTAAGTATATATAGGAGAGACAACGGGTACAAGTACAATAGCCACTTAACAATAAAAGCTTTCTAAAAACTAATTGAAAAGAAGACAATATCAAATAACAATTAAATATATTATATCTCAAGTGTTATAATTAGTTATAACAACTAAAATTAATTCCTTTACATCTGTATCATTATAATAGCCATCCAAAGCATGATGAATGAGTCTCTTCCCCAAAATAAAGCTGTAAGTGGCTATAAGTAAAATTATGCATTGTTCAAATTAAGAACTATTTATTGCATAAACATAAACTACTAATAAGCTCACATTACCAAAAGTTATATTAAGGTGAGTGCATTTCGTTATCTCAATAATTGAGATTGTATAACCTTAATAAAGGTAAAAAAAGATTGCATGTTTTTCATTAAATAAAAAATAGTTAAATGTTAAAAACTTTATAAGCACCTAGAAAAAAAAACATATATTGAAAGTTCGACTACAATAGTAAGTTGCTTAACAAAGTCAATTGTAAAGCTGAAAAAAAAATCATAAGTACATGGTAGAGAAGAAAAACACAAATAGTTATATAAATGAAGAAATTTATGAAACAAAATATTGTAACAACCAAAACCTTAAACAAATGATGAGAACCATACATTTCCAACATTAGAGTGGCCATCAAAAGCTATGTAATATGATCCCATAGAATATGAGGTTGAATCCACTTGTAAGAATGTTAAAAAAACCACTCAATCCTAATGAATATTAATATACTAATGTAAATATATACACATTAAATCCTTAGCACAATAAATGAAACTTACTACAAAAATGAACACAACAAATTCAACTAATGGACTATGAACATGCTGGCAAAATTGAGAAAAAGTTAATTAATTTGATGATATGCTCATTGAGTTTTAAATTGGCAAGTAAGAAATAATTTATAATATAATATCATGTACCTTAAACAACACAATATTAGCCTACGAAAATAATTTATAATATAATAGGAGATGGAACAAAGATCGCTATTCAAATGGTAAACTTTAAAAGTATTATGGTGACCATCAATATTAGCCTAAGAAATCAACACGTCAAATAGAAAAATCTTGGACTCAATATTAGCCTACGAAAATAATTTATAATATAATATCATGTACCTTAAACAATACGTGATCATAAAATCAACAGGAGATGGAACAACGGTCGTTACTCAAATGGTAAACTTTAAAAGTATTAGCCTAACAAATCAATACATCAAATAGAAAAATCTTGGACTCAATAGCAATAATGATGCCATCAGGAAAGGTATAGGGAATGATCTCTTGTGTCAACCAAAAGAACAATTATTAGTAACTTGCATGAAAATATATTAAATCATTATAGGTTTATGAGCATAACCTATTTCATTTCATATAGAAATTTAAAAGAAGATTTTTTAAGAAACTTCTCCATATTATTGTCTAATAGTATGAATGAAAGCCTTCTATGGCCATCTATGACCAAAACGTGGATTTTATACCTAGAAACAAAATCATTCACAATAAGGTACATATAAATTATTAATACAATCCATAACTAATTACATATAAATTATTTAAAAAACCACAATTGTCATTCATAGTTGACATAGATATCATTTACGGATCAATAAGTTCATAACTAGTACAATGGGACTCATCCTTGCTATAATCAACAAGGCTATTATACTCCTGTGCATGTAGCGATGTAAAAACTATTGTCAATGGTGACCTTGTTAACCCATCCAACAGTCTCAACTTTACAAGGCTATAAGAGTCAAAGCAATCAAATTGTAGGAACACAAAAGAATTCTAATTTATACTAAATTAATACGTTTCACTAACTAAAATAACAATTATATATAAGTTATAGTGTAAACATATCATATTGGTGTTAGAAACTTGCATGAAGATGCTAGTCCCCAATTCAGTCTTAGTTAATAAATCATAAGCAAACAAAGATTAACACTCAAAGACTTAAAAAAAAAAAAACAAAGAAAAAACCTAGAATATCATGATGGCAAGCTTGAAGCATATTCAATAAAAAAAAAACCCTAAATGAACAATCAGAAGTATTTCAGCAAAAACATTTATGACTCTTGCAAATAAAATATAGAATGTTTTAGGGTGGTCTAAGATTATTTATGAAGATTCTTGTTTTATGGCAATTTTAAGTGTTTGAAACATGGATTTTAAAGCTAAATAAAATGTTATGTTAGAAAGGCCACATAAAACATATTTTAAATCTAAACATGCTTCAATTGTATACAAAGCCACATGAAACATGCTATAGGAGCACCAGTGAAGTCACCCAAGCATAATATGAACTTTAGTAATACAAAACCTATATAATATATGTAATTTACAAAATTTCATAGCCTATCACACAACACAACCAAGCACAATCAATTAGCAAACTCCAATATCTAGAGAATACCTAATCTATGATATAAAAGAACACTCTAGTTGTTGCACAAAAAGGGCTTATATTGTAGTATTGCAAAAGTGAATCAAATTAAAATTGTTTTCAAACATAAAATGTTTAACCAAATCATTTTAGGGTGGTAGAAAACAACACATTTGAATGGTGGCTTTGTACCTCGTGAGAGTGGGAATTGACATACTTGCCCTGTAAAATGGCAAGCTTGAAGAAGATTCACCAACATATTAGGGGGCGTGTTAGTGACAATATAAAATTGCATAAAAAATGGCATACATAAATGTAAAATACAAAGAAATAAATAGGTGAAGATTTAAACAAATAGCATATTTGAGAAATAAAAAAATTACCTCAAACTTGACCACCCAAATGGAATGGATTCTCAAGATGCATACAAACTCACAAAATGCAAGAGAATGGCACAAATGCAAAATGGGAAAAAATGGAAGGATTGCCTCATAAGGTCATTTCTACACAAAGAAAACAAATTTATATTATTAAAAGAAATTTAAACATACTAAAGGCAAAAAAATTCAAATCAAATATATAGAATATATAAAATTCTGAAAAGCCAAGAAAAAAAGAGTGTAGGGTTCATGATTTCACCCTTAATCAAAATAATAGCAAAATTAAGGAAAAAAGAAAACTTTTCAACATAACACTATAGAAAATGAAACACAACGAAAGTTAGGAATGGCAATTTGTATACTTGAAACGAACAAAAAGCAAAAATGCAACATAACAATGGAATAGTTTGTAGTTCACCATTGCTCGCAGATCTAGTCAAACTACATAATTGTACCAAGTTAAAGTGGCAATGAGACATTGCACATATACAAATCTAGCCACATCCTCCACACTCCATTATACTCACCACCAAAGTTATAATAGTGCAATAGAGCTCTATTATTTTTCACTCAGTTGATAAAAAGGGTTGATCGACTAGATAATTTAATCAAAATTTTGAGAAATCATATTTGGTGACTATTTAATTAGTTGTTATGAATAAATATACTCAAGTCTATATATAATCTATTTTATTAAAAAATTGTATTCACATAAATCAAGTACGCATATTAATCAAAATTTGTATAAATCCTAATTGATTTTTATTAAAACTTTTTATAAGCTGACTCACCCAATAGCTAGTTATATATCCTACTAACAAGCCTAAGATATCATGTGATCAACTATCTCATTATTAAAATTGTTATAAAAGTAACATGATGTTAAATAAATAGATGAAGAGAATTAAAATAACATGAAAGGAGTTTTTCTTATTCACCAATGTATAGAATCCTTCTTGCAACTATTTATATATAGGCCTAAATACCAAGAGAGAATTGTAATTACCCTTCTATCCAATATGTAAACCTAACTTACATGGAAATAAAACTCACAATAAGAAATTATCTCTAATTGATTACTATTAGAAATTGGGGCAAACTAAATTAGATTAACTTATAATAATTTATGGAGAAATCAATGGAATTTTATAGACATCTACATAAATATAATATTTATAATACTTCCTTTAGATATTGATTTTGTAATAATATATATACATCTCGTTAAAACTTTATTGGAAAAAAACCAATGGAAAAAAATTTTAGTAAAAGAAAAGGAGTATATAATTTTATTTGAACAATTATCTCATTAAAAACATTGTCAATGAAAATCCGGTGGGAAAAATTATTAAGGAAAAAAGAGTGTAGTATGAGTTTAACTTCTCCTATTGAAAATATTACTTAAGATCTCTAAGTCAACGTAATTAGACCTTATAAATCAACTCCTCAAATGTTGATGTAATAAGTGCATTTTTGAATAAATATGCTAGATTATCACTTGAACGGAGTTGTTGAACATTAATATCATTATTCTTTTGAAGATCATGAGTAAAATAGAGTTTAAATTAAATGTGCTTTGTTCTATCTCCTTTGATACATCCTCCTTTCAATTGAGTTATACAAGCAGCATTATCTTCCTACAATCTTGTTAGAATCTCTTTCTTATAATCCAAACTACACGCTTCTTGGATATGTAAAGTCATCAATCTTAGCCAAATGCATTCTTGACTTGCCTCATAAATTGCTATTATTTCTACATAATTTGAAGAAGTAGCAGCTATAGTTTATTTTATTGAATGCCAAGATATAGTTGTACCTCTATATGTAAATAAATAGGCAGCTTAAGATTGAACCTTGTGTAGATCAAATAAAAATCCTGCATTTGCATAATTAATTAATTTCAATCTAGACTCATATGAATAAAATAGTCTCATATCACTTGTTTCATGAAGATAACAAGGCATATGTTTAATTCCATTACAATATCTTCTAGTTAGAAAAGAACTATATCTTGCTAATAAACTTACCAAAAAAGCTATATTAGAATGTGCATTATTAGCAAGATACATTAGTGCACTAACTGCACTAAGATATGGTACTTCAAAATCAAGAAGTTCTTCATTATTTTTAAAAAGTTAAAAAGAACCCTATTAATGTTAAGTCATCAAACAACCATTTAGGTACTCAATAAGTGTGATTTATCTATGCAAAAGCGTTTTAAGACCTTTTCTATGTAATTTGATTGATGAATAAATGTTTCATTATTTAAATGCTAAATTTACATGCCAAGGCAAAACTTTATTTTTCTAAGATCTTTTATTTCAATCTCCTTTTTCAAATACTTGTCTACCTTTGGAAGCTCTTCATGAGTTCCAAGAATGGTCAAATCATTAACATATACAACAATTATAGCAAACTCAAATTTAGATTTCTCAATAAAAACATAAAGGCAGTAGGATCATTTTTATATCTTTCTCTTAACAAATATTTACTAAAATGATTGCATCACATTCATCCAAATTTCTTTAATTCATACAAAGATCTTTGTAATTTAATTATATATATTTCTCAAAAATTTAAATTGTATGGTTCTATCATCTTAAATCCTTTAGGGATTTTCATATAGTATATCATTATCAAGATTGCCATTTAAATTGGCTGTAACTATATTCAATATATGCATAGACTAACAAGATATCAAAATGTAACTGCATCCACCATAGGAGAATATGTTTCTTCATAATCAATAATAGGTCTTTGTGAAAAAACTTGTGCTCCAAGTCATACCTTGTATCTTACCACTTCATTTTTCTTTTTTTGGCAAAAAAACCCATTTGTACCCTATTAGCTTTACACCTTTAAGTGTTTGGATCACTGGTCTAAAAACCTCACATTTTAAAAGTGAGTTCAAGTCTACTTGAATTGCATCTTTCCATTTGTCCAATCATCCCTGTATTTCTTTTCAATTCCATTTTTCAAATGTAGAGACATAATTTATTGATATTTCTTCATTTTCAATAATCTCAAGTACCTAAACTTCCTCTAGAAGCTTATTATTATTAAGCCTCCTTAAGAGCATTTGTGTCATGGCCCAAAAACCCTAATCATGACTGTGTGAATATCACTCCTTCATTGGATATTCACCAGCCTCTACCATTTATTCTTATTACCATCATCTTAGGATTTTCTTAGAATTATCATGTCATATTGCATTGGTTACTAGATCATGGCAAACTTAACAAAAATAAATATGCTCATCAAGAAATATATACATATATTATATAATTTACACTAGCATTGCCAACAAGCCCATGCCAATATTATCAAATTGTACAAAAGTTTACAAACAATTGCTATATAACAACTTCTATTAACCTTATATCCTAGAGCCCACTTCCCAAACTACCATATGTACTCTTCAAAATAGGGCATCCAAAAGAAGCTACATTAACCTATATCTTATCATATTGTCAAAAGCATAAGTTACAATAACTATGCCATGTGGCCCTTCTATTTATAAGTTTTCCAAAAAGGGCAGCAAAATTGTTTGCATTTTAATTAATGACCTTTAAAGGTCAAATCATCCAAGGCCCATCATTAAGAGTATATTGAGTGGTTCCAGCAAAATAATCTCAGTGTCATGTAGAACTTTGCATCCTGCCAAATTCAGGATGATGGTGCAATATATATTTATTTGGTAGGTTCCTAGTGAACTTGAGACTATAGTGGTGAATGTGTCAACTATGATTTCCATTAGTTTGTTACCTATCTTACATTTTAGGATCATGATTCATAATACCTTGAGAATCTGAAAAAAAAAAAAAACCATAGAAGAATGAGTCTGGTGCTTAGTAAATAAAATGTGCTAGACTTATGAACTCACCAAACAACAAAAGCATGTACATATATAAGCATTCATACCTTAACTAGATGGTTATTTCTCATATAATCCTTTATAAGAAATTATCAATAATTAGATACTCATATATGAAGAAATTCACATTATGTTACTTTAGCACATTTTGCCGAGTTAGGCTCTCATAGCCACTGGCCACCATTTTAGCTCACCATATATTACGATCACATGATATTATATTGCAACATTCCATATGGCAACAAAGTAATTCAAATGCTTTATAACAATAAATGTAAGTCTTTTTATTACTCCAGTGCAGCCTTATCCCACACAATCTCAGTCTTATCCCTCTAAGCTAACCTTATCCCACTTATCATTTTAGAATGCATAGATCCAAGATCCAATTCATTGTTCCCATCATTCCTTATCAATATCACATTTCATTGTCATCTATAGTGTCATACACCATTCCATACCTCACAAATGTTATCACACTTTACACAACAAAATTCTTTATAATAAATGTACTATAACATTTACATACACATTCTTAAACATTCCATACTTTCTCATTTATAAGTTATTTTCTTAGGATTCCTTTATTATTATACAAGGTTAATTAAGGTCTAATTAAGACTAAACTAAGGAAAATCTAGTATAGATTAGAGAGGTGTGAAATTAAGCTAAACAATGCAAAAATTTTTGGAAGTGGGATCAGGATTGCTAAAAAGGTCGAGTAGAATCACAATTGGAATCAAAGAATTCAATTATGAAAGATTCGATTTAACTCGAAGGAATTTAGTTAAATATATGAGTCTACTCACTAAAATGTGCAAACATTTGAGAATTTCAAATTCAAATGTGATCAGGATTACGAGTAGAATCAAAAAATAGAGTAGGAAAGATCGATTTGAATTGACCAAATCTAGTTCAAATTTTGATCTAGATTGTAAGAGCAAAACTATTGGGTTTGTACAAGCATGATCATAGGTTTTGTTCAAAAAGCTGTGATTCAAATCGCACGAGCAAAAATTACAGGCAATAGTAGAAAAACAGGGGAAAACAACTTTCAATTCAACAATACACTATAAGATCTTATGCCAACTTGTTTTGAAAGCTTAAATATACATGAAACAAAACTATTTCAATAGCTAGTTAATCGTCTTATTGGTCAATCCATTCAATTACAGATTATGCCTCACAATTTCAAAACCCATTTGCCATCAACTTTCACCAAATATTCAATAGATCAAAAGCTAGAAACACATAATAATTCACAAGAATGGTATGAGTTACTCATAAGAGGGCTAGATATTATAGATCAATATTGATCTCACCTATAAGCTTCAGCACTCTTCATAAACAAAAAGAAGAGCATGTTAGCTTCTTAGTTATTTGGATATTTTTCTTTTAACAAACAATTATATATCATTTTATTATGAGTTCATTACATAAAAATAGATTAAACATAGAAGATTTGAGCTCTAAAACTACAAAAAAATTTGGATGGGTTTTTGAAGTGAATAGTGATATGAAATGTGAACAATGACAAGAACAGTAACTATTAACTTCAAAAATTCATATCTTGATTTATACCTAATGAATCAGCATAATTTTGATATCAAAATGAAGAGGAAGAAGTGAGCATTTAGTAGTAAAAATTTGATAAAATGATAGGAAGAGTTAGTAAATTTACTTGATGAGATAGAATAAAGGTAGAGAGAGACAGGATTAAGCTTTGCTTGGAGAAGAAGAAGGTTTTATTTGCATAACTTATACAATTTGAAAAGCCAAAGAAGAAGAAAATGAGCTGGCTAAGAGGAGGGCATAATGGGAAAAATAGGTCAACTTCTTAATAACTACAAGTTGACCATTTCCTTTTTAGTAATTTTCCTAGTTCTTCCATTTTCAGCTCAAATTTAACATATTTATTAATCACTAATGGCCATGAATTTTTAATATAAATTAGTTAAATTTAATAACTTTTCCCTTTTACTATAATATTTACTGATTGTCCTACCAGGACATCAATTTGAATGCGAATATTTATAGCTAGTATATATGATTTGGTTACTCTCTTTGGATAATGCATATGGTAATTGATTTGTTGTTCTGTGTAAATGGATAATCTTTCAAACCTCTAGATCACATTGTTTGTGTGGGGATCAAGGTGATTGAGAGATGATACATTTCATGTAATATCTTTCTCTAGTTGCTTATTCTCTCCCCTAATGCTGGAAATTTTGTTTCATAAAAATGGCAATCAAGAAAACATGTTGTAAAAATATCCCCTATAATGGGTTCAAGATATTTAACAATAAAGGGAGATTCATAACCAATATATATTCCCAATCTCCTTTAATGACCCATCTTTATACATTGTGGTGGAGCAATTAGAACATATATTGCATATCCAAAAATTCTTAGATGGAAAATATTTGACTCTTCACCAAAAGTCAATTGTGAAGGGGAAAACTTATGATAACTTGTTGGCTTGAGGTGTATAAGTGTTGCTACATGTAAAATGGCATATCCCCAAGCAAAATTAGAGAGTTTTGTTCTCATAAGCAATGATCTAGCTATTAGTTAGTGGCGTTTGATAAAAGATTCTACTAAACCATTTTGTGTATTGGCATGTGCTATAGGATGTTCAATAGTTATTCCAATTGATATGCAATAATAATTAAAGGCTTTGGATGTTAATTCACTATTATTATGAAGACATATTGTCTTAATTGAATCATCAAGAAATTATGCTCGAAATTAAATTATTTAAGCAAGTAATCCTGCAAATGCTAGGTAGTGAGTTAATAACAAATACACATGTGACCATCTTGTAAAAGAATCAATTAAAACCATAAAATACCTAAATGGTTCACATGATGAATGAATAGGTCCACATCGGTTAACTTGTATTCATTCCAAACACTTAGGAGATTCAATCTTAACTTTAGCTGGTAATGGCCTTATAATTAATTTGCCTTGAGAAAAAGCATTACACGAAAATTCATCAAATTAAAGAATCTTCTAGTTTTTCAATGGATGACTATGTGAATTTTGAATTATTTTTGCATCATTATTGATACAGGATAACCATTCATGCCAAATAGTGAAAATATTTTAGTCAGTGAACTTCTAGTTCAATATGGCATTTATTTCAATTGGCTTTATATATATGTAGTACAAACCAAAAGAAAATTATTCTTATTTGATACAACCATTCTAATATAAAGATATTCAATATCTTTTTTATTTATTATCTCAATATAGTATCTATTTCATCGTATGTCTTTAAAACTTAATAAGTTTCTTAGAGACTTAGCTGATAACAATGTCTTATTTATAATTATTTGTGTTCCTCTTATTTAAATTATATTGGCTCTTTCGAAGTCTTCAATCAATTTGTACTACCAGATATTGTATCAACGTAATTGTCACTAATCATTGATTGAAAAAATATTTTCTATTCTTAAGAATGGTGTGCATTATTGCACTATCCACAAGACACAAATCTTTAATATTGATTTTTGATCCAACTAAAGATCAGGAAGTATCCATATTTTCTTCATTAATACAAAAAAAATCACTACAAGACAATGTCGAAATTCCAACGGAAAAAATCCGTTGGAATTATAGCTAAATCCGTTGGAATTTGGCACTCCAACGGAAATTCCAACGGA
>JANHAO010009010.1:0-18768 GCA_026873985.1 Saraca asoca | reverse complement strand
GAGGCCTTATGTTCAATATGCGGGGCAAAGCCTTTTGTGGCCCTTGGCTTTCCAGGGCCCCAAACCCCCCCCCCCCCCCCCCCCCCCCCCAAAAAAAAAAAAGAAGAAAAAGGAAAAAATTTTAAACCATTTATAATAATGAAGTGAAAACAAAAATAGCATCTTTGGATTCAATCCCCAACACAAAGAAATTTTTTTTAAAAGGTCTATAATCTTTTTTATATACTTATTAGACAATATTTTTAATAAAATAAAAAATATGACTCATTAACTTAACTTTGTATATAAATAAAAAAAAGAGTAAAAATCACTTTTTAAAACAAATCTATTCTCTCTTCACTTCATGTATCTTTAGTTTCTCTTTTTAATCCACTCTTTCAAGATTTAAAAAAAAAGTTATGTATGAGATTATTGAAAAATTTAAAAAGATTTATCTTCGACTATTATTCAATAAAGCATCAAGCATAAATTCCTTGAAGAATAATTGTTATATAAAATTCCTGACTCTTTTGAACATTTAAATATTACTTAAGTTTTACATATATCTATATTATGATATCAAATATTATTTATTTTTTACCCCAACAATAATTGTCTAATTTTGCCCTCACGTAGGCTAAATTTACACTGATTAGTCCCTCTATCTCATCATTTTTTGCTTTTTTTTTTTTTTTTAATTTTTTGGGAGCTAATGGATTCTGGTGAGCCCTCTTGCTTTTTCGTTGATCTTCCGCTTTGAATTATTGATGTAGAACTCAAATCCTATAGATACAGCATCCGCCACATTCTGCAGTTCGACGTTCGCGCAGACTAACCTTGTACTAACTAGTCCCAGTTCAACACTGCAATGAGATTTTGATATTTAGGTTACATCACTTCAAGAAAATCCTTTCCTGAAAGGTAATTGCTAAGTGGAAAGACCCTAATCTCTCCTTTTAAAGTGTATGTGGGACATAATTTCAGAGTCTCACTAATGAAAATCTACGAAATAGTGGACTTGATGGGAGACCGGGAGGTGTGAAAGGAGGCTAATCTCTAGAGCAAAACACGTGAGGGCCTTCAAGAGTTTGTCCTCATATGGATGAGTATAATAGTTAATTGATTATTTGTAATTAAATTAAATTAAAGAATCTGTTGAAACATATCCTGGATGGGATTTTGTTAAATGAAGCGAAATTTCTATTTTTAAATTCAATGAGAGCTTCTGTTATTTTAATTAAATTGAAGGGAGGTAAGAGTATATTATTCAATAAAATAATATATTTAAGAAAGGTTAAACATCACTATATTAAAAGAATTAAAATTATAATTAAACACTAAATAATTTTAAAAAATAACTTCTTAAATGCTATAATAAGTTATGCTAACAAACTAATTAATTTTAAGTAATAAAGTAAGATTCCTTTTGATCCTAAAGATTTACTATTCCATAGGTGTTTGAGAAATTTTATTCTTATATGTGTTATTTCAATTCATATTCAAGAATTCATTTTTCATTTTTCAATTTTATACGTGTTATTTCGATACGTATTCAAGAAAATTTATATTTATATGTATTACTATGATACATACTCAAGAAAATTCATACTTATATGTATTATTTTAAGTTTTGTGAAATTTTTTTATATTTTTATTAAAAATTGTAACTTATATATATATAAATGAGAAAATATTTGAAATTTTTTTTAATAACTTTGATCACTGAGGTTGTAATTTTTTATATACTTTTTATATATAAAATTTATATATACTTACAACATTTTGTAAAATAAATTATAAGAGATATAAAAAAAAATCACATCTTTCATAACTTTTATGTTATACTTTTTTTATATACTTTTTATATATAAAATTTATATATACTTACAATATTTTGTAAAATAAATTATAAGAGATATAAAAAAAAATCACATCTTTCATAACTTTTATGTTATACTTTGTAAAATTTTCTAATATATAGCAGAAAATGATCCTTAAAAAAATGTGACATTTCATTTATCGTGATACAACTCTTCTGATGGTGGATCAAATTTTTTTCACCTATCAAAATATCTTTGCTTTCAAAAGAGGCTTTTCCCGCCAATTGGTAAAGACCGCAAAACACAAGCCAAACTTTAAGTTGCAAGAACATTGCCACTTCAGTATTGCATAAGAATATAGTCCTCTGCATTGCAGGTTGTTTCCTTGCAAATTGAATACCATATGCTGTTACATCATTGTCATATACAATTAGGTAATATATCAAGAAGTTCAAGATAGCTTAAGTTCAAGATAGTTTACACATGGTGGCCCTCAAAAGGCTTAAAATGTAATTGAAACAGGGTATGTCAGCCAGAAGGAATAATCCCCAAAAAAATCCATGCCCTCTGATGAAGCAGCAATAAACTGTACTTGTAAACCTTAGTCTTAACAGAAGGATCACAGAACGACTTCATGCTAGGAAAATCACAAGTGTGGATGATGTATAATTTTCCTGCTCATGTCAAATCAAGGTTTTTCTTTGGAAGATGATGAAAGTAAATGATTCAATGTTGCTGCTTGAATGACAGCAGTTGGGCTTGGTTCCCTAATACGAGAAGTCCCAGTTCTTCTAAGGCCATGGTTCTTATCAACACTATTTCTCACGATGTGTCGTGAAGGCCATGGAAGGAATTGAACAAGCCGTGTTGAGCCAACAAGTAATATCACACCCACAATGATGAACAGCCTGCAGCAAGGTTCCAGATGAATTGTGACATAAGAATCTGAAGATCTTCATTTCGTTTGAGAAACAATGGCTATTAGATTGGACCCTAACAGAAACATCATTAATTATTCTTACACTTCTGTTCTCTTGACGAAGTCCTTCAATCAAAATAAAGTTTCAATCCCTCACTATCCCTAAAATTTCAACATGTATATCCCCAAAGATTACTAGGGTATTCTCTAGTGCAATATGATTTTTCAAGTCTGGGACATTTTCAACATGTATTTTGTTTCAAGTATGGGACAATTTCTTTATATATATGGAAAATTATACTTTACCCATATGTGATATGATATGTGCCAACTTGTGATTTAAAGTGGCCAAAGAGGCAATATTTGCGTCATTAACACCTTTTTTACCCATAGTTATTTTCATCCAAAGCTAATGGAAATTGTCATGTGCTAGTCACATATTTGTCTTCCTCCTCCATTAAACTATCGCTCCCAGTCTAGAAGCTCTCTACCACCAAATTCAGTTTACTGACATAGAAGAAAAAAAAAAGTGACAATGAACAGCTACCTTTCCAAATCAAAGCCCCTATGCCAAGAATGTAATCCATATTCCATTAAGTTAATGAAATGATTTAAAGTAGTGAAATTTATATAGAATTTGAAAGCAAGCCATATGCAGAAACCATAAGTTAATCCTCTGAAGAAATAGAAAAGTTGATGAAAATCAAAAATCCAGAAAATATTAAAACCCAATAAAAAAATGGGTTTGAGCCTTTCAATAGAAAAATATGTGAAAGTGATGGTTTCAAGAAAACAACAAATTTGGTGACGGAAAGCTTTTGCATAGAGTTTCTGGACAGAGAGCTTCGGTTTAATGGAGCTAGAAGACTATCACATGACTAACATGTGATAATTTCTGTTAGATTTGGACAGAAAATAATCATAGGTGGGCAAAGTGTTAAAAGAGCAAACCACAAATTGCCCACAGGTGGGCACATTGAAAATAGGGTCATACCATAGGTGGATATTGTGTAATTTTCCCTTATATATAATGTATAAAACAAGAGGGTAGAAACTTAATAGTCCATATTTATCCTCTACAAAATAAGAAATGTGAAGAAAAAGATAAAGCAGTAAAAGTACAGAACAATAATAGATGAACAACACATATTACCATCCAAGAAGAAGTAACAGGCGAGCTTTTGGAGCAACAGGGAGCTTTTCCCCCAAAGCAAGCATTCCAGCAAGTACACCAGTTAAAATTGAAGCCACCGCAGCACAAGTAGAAACTACAATAGCTCTCCCATGCTTTAGACCACGTGTCTGCAAATGTGTAAGATAAATACCAAAGAATTTAAATGAATCTGAGGTTGGCCATTGAACTTGGACAAACGTCCAATCAGTTTGAGTGAAATCCCTCCTTCAAAACATGAAAGAAAACTGGTATACATAATGGTCTGTTGTTGAAATGTCCTCCTCACTTAAAAAAATGCAACAGCTTGCATACAAGTAGATAGTATGAAACCAAGGTCTTCAACAAATACCTGGTAGAAAAATCCTGTACCACTACAAGATACACTAATCATGAGACATAAAGGAACAAGCAGCTTGTTGAAACCCTGCTCCATAAATAGAAATCCCATCTTCGATATCACAGCTGCCATCCTGCAACATGTATATAACACAATGTAACAGCAAAAGCAGCCATATGATATTAAGTTCTACTCTGTGTGTGTGTGTAATATTTGCAAAGATTCTAATAAAGCTTTGTTCATCGCCAATAGAAAGCAGTGACCTATTGGAGTGTATATATACTAATTAGACTAAATTAAGACTTCAGAACCAAAAAGTTCGAATAGTAAACTATAATGTATGAAATATTCATCACACAGTGTAAACAGTAAGAGATAATTTTCCAAGTTTAGATGATGTTACAATTCACAGGAAAGACAAAAATCACAATATCAAGAAAAACATGAGTTCAGACATGCAGATAGTATTACAAATGCAACACTCATATTAAGTTGCTGTCATAAATCATAATTTCTATAATGAGAATTGGAGATCTATGAAAAGTGCAGTATATGTGCACAGAAGCAGATTATATAATCATAAATGGGATAAATAAGGGTGGTAATGGTACCCGAACAAAATGCCAGATTCCAAGCCATAAATTATTTCCTCAACAACATCATATTCCATCTGTATAAAGAAAAGACATATAGCTAAGGGTGACCATAATGAAAATAAGCACATTTTTTGAAGGTGTGGCAACATGATAAAAATTTAAATCACCATATCCTGTTCTCTTCGTTCACGTTTGCAGATACGAAGCCATCCATTAAGGAGTACCTGTACAAGTATTTTTAAAGATTAAAATGATAGCTATGTCTGAAAGATAGTAATATCATGTTTGTCAAACTCATGGCCTCATTAAAAAGTTTTTAAAAATACCACCATTTAAACATCCATACATAATCACCAAAATATCTTGTGACTCAACCCAGTTAGTGGAAAGGCAAGCATAATGCAGTCAACATGTTCCAAAGCACAGGCAAAATGTTCTACAATGGGCTTCAACTGAGAGTCAGAATTAACAGAAGGCTGCATTCCAAGTTTTAAGAGAATACATATACATATCATGCCCACCCACTCCCAAAAAGGGGAAAAAAAAAAAACATGAAAACCACAATGCTGCACTTTCAGATGACTGTCCAACACCTCTAACTATAAGAGCATATGGATATAAATTAAGTTGGGTACCTACAAACAAGATGAAAACAGCCAATGCCAAGCATGGCATATGAAAAATAGATAGAGCTGCAGCCTCTTGCTCCTCACCTCCAGCACCGACTCCTAAATATAGAGAAGCAAATAAATAGTCACAATAAATACCAACGGGATCAAAAGACTGCAAAATCTTTTAGATTAATTTGATGACAGTTTTGATGCTTTAAAATTAAAAAACTTACTGCATTCTTAATTCTATTTTAGTATTATCTAGAAATTTTTAGCAATTAGATAATTTGATCCAGACTTTAAATCTTTTATGTTATCCTTGAACTTCATTCCTTGTTGTCTTGAAGGAAGCATAAGCAATTACACTTAAGTACCTAATACCTATTGGCAACTAAAAACTTACAATACCTATTGTGCCAAAACCTGCCAATGTAATGCCCATCCAGTCAACAGCATTCATGACTTCCTTGAGATAAAAATGAGAAAATATTGAAAGAATTGCAAGTCCGCAGCCAGAAACAGGTTGAATGACCGAGACCTATGTCAGGAAACCCACATAATTAACAAGGTAAAAAATCTAGGCAGAAGTCAGTAACACTAATATACATTTTCCCAATACAGAAAGACCAATTAAAAATATCTTTGACTTCCCGAAAAACTGGAACAATTACATTAACGTACATCAAAAGAGATGCTCACGGTATTTCTTTTCCCCAAATATAAATGGATTAGAACACTTACAGGAGCAAGAGATAATGCCCTCAACATCAATATTGCCCCACAGACATCCATCAGAAAACCTATCAGCCATGGTTTGTTTGAAGCATAGGCTCTTATCACCTGAAAACACAATCAACCAAAAGTTCAGAGCAATGCCAACTAGTAAAGAAACAATGACTTCTCTGGCCACATATGATTGAAAGAAGAATGAGACGTTGGAATTGGAATCCATTTACAGATTCCCATTTTATTTAGCTCGCTCTACTGTAACATTGCGTACCCAAAATCCTATAAACTTATCGATTATCCATATGTACATCCATGGAGTATTTCCAGTTCCACCATTACAAAAACAATGAAATCTCATCAAGAAAAAGTTCCAAAAAAAGGCAAAGTGACCGCAAAAAATGCAGCTTCAAGAAAAATCGTCACTTTCCACAGAAACGCATATGTTTCGGATCATATGTTTATTGAAGAAGGCGCAACATTAATTACAGTCAAATTAGACAAATGACAAATAACAAAAAGCAAACAGGTGGTTAGGGAACGAAATGAGGATACAAAAGAACACGTGCATACCTTGAGCTTGAATGAGAGAGGGGGAAGAATGATAGTGCCCTTCTTCTGAAGGATCTTACCGATGTTGTTGCCGGCGGTGGCAACCACCGTTAAAAATATCGATTCCCACATTCTCTTCGACCACCTTGTCTATACCAACCTTCCTTTCTTGGCGTCCACAGAATCAAAAACAAATAATTTCGCATCAGATGTCAACTTTCGTTTTCTAGGATATAGGATGCCTTGTCCTTTTCCTTTGATTCACGTTTTAGTACCGAACTGCAGTTGGCCTATTAATTATCAATTGAAACTACGTCAACGCGAAAGACACTCACTTTTATTCGCAATATGTTGCTTAACAATAAGGTGTCACTTATCGATATACTGATACATATCTTTGTTTACTTTTACTAATCCAAGGATTTTATAACTTTTTATAAAAGTTTTATGTGAAAGTCATAAAATTTGTGATTTTTTAATAAAATTTTGTAATATTTTTATAAAAATTATATGTGTATGAATTTTATATGTAATAAATATATAAGAAATTATAATTCTATAATTTAAAGTTGTATAAAAAATATTTTTTATTTTTTATTTTTGTATAAAAATTATCACTTTCAATGAAAAAATTATAAAAACTTTTCACAAAATTTAATATCAAGCATAATTCTTAAATTAATTCAATTTTTTTTTTCGTTACCTCAACTAACTTGCCCGCTATATGTTATATGAAAAACATATTTAATGGTGCAATACTATTTAATATTATCTTTTAGGATAAAAAATTATATTCCAATTTTTTCTTAATTTTAAACTTAACATAATGTCAGATATTTTATAAATTAAATTGTACTTTTTTTAGATAAAAACAATCCTATGTGTATTAAGAAGATGCCAACAAAATTGTTGTAATTAGCATAAGTTGTTAACTCTGTTAAAATTTTAATTTCTTCAGCTTTTTTATTTTTTAAAAATGAATTTTAAATTTATTATCTTCTTCATTAGAATTAGGACACAAATTTTCTTTACATTTCTACCATGAATTTTTAGACTTTATTTGCAACTTTGTTTGGCAATGTCAATAATTATTTCTATGGTGGCAGAATTGTAATAAAGATTTCACAAATATGTGTCGATCTAAGGTGAATGTAGTGCATTAATATATTTGATTTTTTTTAAATAAAGCAATTTAAGAGAGCTAACTTTTAATTTAATAACTACTTAACTTAATCTCAATCAATAACATGTATAATTTTGTCATTTAAGAAATGACATAATTTACAAAATATTTAATATTACCTTACTTTTAAAAATTAGAAAGTAAAATTGATTTAAATCCATGTTAAAGGGTATAACTAAAGATTGAGTGAAACTTAACATTTTAAAGGGAGTTCTATGGCCTAATAGGTGGTATGCCATACAAGAGTTGACGTGGTAGCATTTGAATAAACATTACAATAAGGTTGATGAATAGGTTGATGGTCATTGAGCAGAAAACCTCCCTATCTACTTATAAATAATTGCGAAGAGGGATTATTAGAATTTTAAATTAGCCATCACTTATGAAGCAAGTGAGTGGCATGCTTCACCTTTTTTGTTTCAAATAGGGGGAGTAAAAGGAAATCAGGATCTGAGCTAGTTATAAGGAGATGCTCGTTGGATTAGAGGGATTAGAGGGAAAGCGAAAGTTAAAGAGTTAGGCCAAATAGAATAAGGTTAGTAATTTTTTTTCATATTTGTGATATTTGATTTCGATAACCAGCTATTATAATTTTTCATTTGATTGTCATTGTTAATATCCTCTTTGTCATTTAGTTTGTCGTACACTTTTTGATCAAAATTCTTCCCTTATTTGTTTTGCTTTTGTCATTGTTTAAATTCCTCTGTGGTTGATTGAGTATGTGAAAGTGAACATAAATTATTGTAATTAGTGTAAGCTATTGACTCTGTTAAAATTTTAATTTCTTAAGTTTTTTTACTAGTAAAAATAAATTTCAAATTTATTATCTTCTTCGTTAGAGTTAGGGCACAAATTTTCTTTATATTTCTAACACAAATTTTTAGACTTTATTTGTAACATTGTTTAGCAGTGTCAGTAATTATTTTTGTGGTGGGAGAGTTGTAATCAAGATATCACAAATCTATGTCAATCTAAAATGAAAATAGCACATTAATAAATTTTAATTTTTTTAAAAAATAAAGCGATTTAAGAGAGCCAACTTCTAATTTAATAACTACTTAACTTAAAAATTATTTCTTTTGTAAAAAATTCTATAAGAAGTATAATTTCTTGAGAAGTGAAAAATGTTTGGTTGGCCATGAACTCAAAAAATGGGCAAAGTTGCACTTTTCTGGAAGTTCTACTTTCATAGAAAATGAGAAGTTGCTTATCCAAGTCTTTCTAGGTAAGTACTACTTCATGTGTTTTCAATGAAATAAAAAAATAAAACTATCCTTACAAAATTTAAATAATGACAAGAATATCCCTTTTAAAAAATTACCCAATTTCTTGAAAAAAAAATATAACTTTTTATAGGATATTTTAGTCATTTTGATAATACTTCTTAGGAAGTTTACTGTTGAACTAAACACCATATAGGAAATTACTTCTTAGAAAGTTTAATTTCTTTAGTGTCAACTAAATAACTTTCAATACTTTCCAGGAAGTTCACATAGGAATTTAATTCTTAGGAAGTTATACTTCCCACAGAAACTTCTTAGGAAGTTCAACTTTCTACAGGAACTTATTTCTTGTGTGAGCTAAATGACTCCTTAATCTCAATCAACAATATGTACAATTTTTTCATTTAAAAAATGGCCTAATTTACAAAATATTTAGTATTGCCTCACTTTTAAAAGTTAGAAAGTAAAATTGATTCAAATCCATGTTAAACATTATAACTAAAGACTGAGTGAAACTTAATATTTTAAGGAGAGTTCCATGGTCTAATAGGTGGTGTGCCATACAATAGCCAATGTGGCAGCATTTGAATAGGCAATTACAACAAGGTTGATTAATAGGTTGATGGCAATTGAGTAGGAAACCTCCCCATTTGATTATAGATAATTGCGAAAAGGTATCGTTAGAATTGTAAATCAGCCATCACTTATGAAATATGTGAGTAGTATGCTTCACCTTTTTGATTTCAGATAAGAGGAGTTAAAAGAAATTAGGATTTAAGCTTTAATTATGAGAAGATGCTCTTTGGATGAGAAGGGAAGCAAAAGTTGAAGAGTTAGGCCAAAAAGAATAAGTTCAGTAATTTTTTCATATTTGTGATATTTGATTTTGATAACCTACTGTTATGATTTGTTATTTGATTGCCATTGTCAATATCTTATTTGTCATTTTGTTTCTTGTATACATTTTGATCGAAATTCTGTCCTTATTTGTTTTGCTTTTGCTATTGTTTAAATTCATCTGTGGTTGATTGAGTGTGTGAAAGTGAACATAAATTATGGTATGTGTATGTTTTAGAGAATGCTTGATGAAATGCTTAAATGAACCCAATGTTTGTTATGGTAATAGCTTAATTTTTAGTTTTGTGTTTTTGTGATAGTTGTCAATCAATCTTACCTTCTCCTAGAGCAAAACTAGAAATCAATGAATATTAATCTCCTAACATGAGGCCAAATCCATTCGATTAATTGTGGAATTCCGAAAATGAATGCTTTAGTTCTAATAAATTTGTCAATGTTGAGTTAGTTATTCAAAGGCCTATGTATAATGATGTCCAAGGTGTGTAAGTTATTAGAAGTTATATTTGATCCATCTGTTTAATGATTATCTTCTTTAATCCTTTTCTAGTGATAATTCTTTATATCCTATAATTATTCCATTTTGAAATATGTAAAAAAGAATATCAAATGGTACCTTTTTTTTTTCTTTTCATTTTTATGTATTGTCAATTCTTCAATGATTTCATGCTTTTTTTTTTGTAATTTAATAGAAATATTAGAGCTTTGGCTATCTACACTATTTGAGTTCTGCTTACTAAGGTGATTTTTCTTTTCTTTTTTTCAAATATGAGCCTTTCTTATTTCTTTGTGTTTTTTGATGACTTCCAACTTTACCATGGCTATGTCATTGACTATGTTCTCTTAACTTGTGATGTTGGGGGTTGTTTCTATGTATTTTTATTTATAGATTGATTACTTTTATGTTACTTGTTAATTTAGTGGTGAGACAATAAATTCAATGGCTAAACAATTTGAGTATTCAATAAAGAGAATTTGCTAATTATTTTCATGTGTTGTATGAAATCAACATTCTATATCTTATAATATGTAAGAGATAGTGGTGGTAATTGATTTTTAGACCCTTTCTTTATGACACTATTATTACATTATGCTTAAACCTTTAAGTCTTAAGATATTGTAAACTAAAATTTTCATGTGTTTTTTCTTTTTATGTGAAATTCTATCACAGAATCTTTGTTTATACTCATTCAAAAGTATGATCAGAAATTCTTTTCATGTGACAATTTTAAAACAATACTATTTGAACAAAATGTTATATGCTCTCATGCAGAGAATTACTATTATATTTCAGTTCCTTTTGTTTAAATCATATTTCATTCTTTGTAAACCTTTTTTTTTTAGTTGAAGATGTTTTTTAACTTGTGATCATGTAATTTGCTTCTAACCATTATTGCATTGATGTTTCTCATGACCTAAAATAAGATAGCTTGCAACTTTATGTTAGCATTACTTATTTTTGCTAGGTTTTGATGGCATGGATAACATCTATATATCACCTAAAGATTTCAAAAGCATAAAGTAGAGAGAGACAAGATCAGAAGCCTTCACTTGTTAGAATACTTTGTCAATAGATTTATTAAATTAGGAAAACAAAGTTTTTATTCTTTTGTTTTGGGAAAATAGTTTTAAAATTATCTTTTGTTCTATGATTATATGATTTTCAATAGTTTGTTTTCACAATTTAAAATTTGGAATTATGGTAAGTTGCCTGTGGAGCATGGATACAACATGGTGATCCCAAAAGAGTTATCTGTCATGAGGTGCTACGAGTACGACTTAATTTTTTTTTTTTTTTGTTGTAGGCAATTGAGGTCTTGACACTTTCTATAAGTACGACATTGCTTCTTTTTTTCAATTATTAGAATTGCTTAATTTTTTTGAACTACCATATTTTTCATTGATAGTTACAAGAAATAGTGTGTCAATACTCAACTAATCAAATTAATTATGACAATATGTTATTGAGAAAGAAATCTTTGTGAATATGTCCACCAGGGTTTTTATTGGCACTATGAGTGAATTTTGCAGGAAGCATGCTAAATGCCCTATCATTACTATCAAATGCAAGGCAAAAGAAACTCCCCAGGACCTTATTTATGACTGATATTTCATAAAATATTATGGAACTTTTTTATTCATTCTGTTGTTAAACACTTGGGATTTCAGAGACATTTACCATATTAGTTGAGTTTAATAAGAAAATGAAATTCCCAAATGTCATTCTATAGTAAATGTTTTATGTAATAAAACATACACCATTTTGGATTTGTTATGATGCCTTGCTCATGTCCTTTTATTCATGACCTTTGATTCTTTGTATTTCAAACTACTTTGATATTAAAATATACAGTTTATCTCAACACAATGTGGCTGTTACACAATGCCATTGAAGTTTTATTTGAACAATGATAAATAAAGTTGCATTTATTCATTATAAGATCAATTTTATAAGTATATACTATTGAATTTGAACCTCTTAAAGCCACGTATTATGTAGTTCCTATTCATAGTCATCTTCACTGTTATATTAAGTTTGCTAGTGAGAGCAAATGGTACAAAGTGGGATTTAATACCATGCTAATTGCATTTACTTTCATCATTCATAGGAATTTCATTGTCCTAACCTATTTTTTTTCTAATTATGATTCCATGGTCATTGTTGTTGTCATTTTGTTATTATTATTTTTTTAAGTGTGATGTTAATGATGAATAGGTTTTCTATCATATAACCTTGTCTTTTTCTTATATTTTTCTATCCAGTTTATAGCATTTTTATCTTAATGGTTTATGTGGTCTTAATGACTAAAATTTGATTCTTAATGTATATGCAGTTTTCTAGAATAAATGGGGTTTTATATCACACTCCTCAATCCTAGAAGAGGTTGGTGTTGATGTTCAGTTTGAACATTTTGGCATTAGTTCAACATCTGTATCATTCTTTATCAGCTCCCTCATAACACTATTGATGTTCCTTTGCATAGGTTTAACCATAAAGTTCATAGATATCTCTAGCAAAAGGTATGTTTTATTTTTCCTTTAGGTTTTTTTTGTCCTTGTCAATTGTAACTTTTCTTTCCTGTTTGATGGAAAAATCTATATTTGCTCAATTTTCGGTCTTAGATTTGTTGGTTATATTGAATTACATAATAGTTGGTTGTTTGTAACTATTTATTCCCTTGCTATATCAATTTGTTGACGCAAGTGATATTTTATTTGGATTACCAAGAATTTAAAATCATTATAAGATATTGTACTGATTTAACAACTCACAGTCTTTTAATACTCCACTATATCCTAGAAACATAAGAAAAATTGAAAAGGAAGAGAACTCCTATATAATTAAATATGGCTTGATTATAATAATTCTGAATCACTTGGATGTTCGAAGATTTGTTAAAGAAGATTCGGTGTCTTTTGGGATAGAGGAACATGCATGTTACTTTCCCTTCAACTATGTTTATGATGCTTTTCTGTTATCTTGGAAAAGCAACTTTTTTAATTATGTTAGTTGGTATTTTTTTTTTCCAAAAGAAGAAATTATTGTCAATAAGAAAATCTTTCTTGTAGGACGTTATTTTTGTTAACATTTCCAATGCTGGTAGTATCACTTATTATTTTGGTGACTGAAAACTTAGTGAACTTTGGTATTGTGATGCATGCAATAATCTTAATTGTATGTGTTGTGATCTATTTTTATGTCTTTTAATGGCCTATGAGCCAATTCCAAACATCCTTTGCTCAAAGATATTTCTAACTAGGGTCTGCGGCCTCTACATTTTCGTATGAACTTTTGTGTTTTAGATTGGTGACATCATTGTTGCTTATGCACTATTTGTGATGCTCAACTTCATTAGACTCACTGGTGTCCTCAGCATTTATGCAATTATGTATTGCATCTCTTTTGTATTTATGTTCTTGAAGGTTCAAGAAACCAAAGGCATGCCTTTTGAAATCTATATTGTTGGTGTAATACAAGTTGCCAAGGAAGAGTAATAACAATTCTTGAATAAGTTTGCAGTATGGCCGTTAAAGTTGATATATCTCTTATTTAAATAAACTTTGATTGTCATCAATATTTTTTTCTTTTTTAGGATGTGTCCTCAATTCAATTAAATAACAATAGTTGAGTTAAAAAATATAAAAAAATGTGGTCCCGTTCATCTAAAATTTTATTAGAGTGATAAAATTTTTTAGAACTATTGCACCAAAAATGCATGAGATTCTTGATTCAAACTATCTTATAATTAGTGATGTAGAACCACAATTAAGTATGTATGTTAAAACTCAAAAGATTCTGATCCAATTGTGCTATATTAGAAATTTCCATTCCTTCCATTTTTTATATTAATTTTCTGAGATATAAGTGTAATTCAACATAAAAGTGAGTCACTACAAAAGAATATATTTTTCTTTGTAATTGGTAAAAAAAAATTATGTAGGTATAAGTAAAGGGAATCATTCATATGTTGAAAAAAGCACATGTTGGACCATGCTTCATAAATAGAGAAGATTAATAATTAATTAAACAGACACTTAAATATTACACTAGAGAATATCGTAAGAATATTGATTGCAAGCTTTAACAAATGTTTTATGTAATCTTGTGCATTTTTTTTCTTTTAATTAGGGCAATACTTTTTCTTTTTTTTTTCTTTGAAAAAAATATTTTAATCTCCTTCAAATTTTAATGAAATTATGCAGACCTCTTCTCTAATTTTAAAACCTACCTAAACCTCCCATAAAACATAAAAAATACTAGACATAAACCTAAATTTAAAATTTTAATGGACTAGATAATGAGAAAAGATGATTATAGATTCAAATCAAACAACTTGACTATTTTATCAATCATATTTTAGCTATTTGAACTTAATTAAAACATATTTTTAATCACAAAGTACTTAAAATATCTCATATGATTATATTTGAATTGTATAATCATCTTTTCTCATAATTTCTTAATAAAAAATTTAATTTTGGGTTTAAGTATAGCATTTTTTATGTGTCTGGAGAAGCCTGAGTAAGTTTTAAAATTAGAGGGGAGTCTACATAATTTCATTAAAATTTCGGAGAGATTAGAGTATTTTTCTCTTTTTCTTTTTAGGCAAGAAAAATCTTAGATTTATAAGCATGAAAAATAATCAGAAAACATCTTCGAACATGCAAACAATGATTGGTCTTTGAAATTGCAGACAACAAATCAATCTTGTATCTTAGAACTTGAGAAATAAGTACCATTAACTTTGAATTAATCTCATCCATCCACTTTTGGCTTGTAAAGTTGGTATTTACCATAGTATAGGTGTATATGAGCAATGAATGGATGCATAATTAAGCTAGAGCATAAAAAATAATGTTTTCTTCTTAGCTAAGGATATAACATATGTTAAATTACAGTGTACTAAATGTTTTTAATATTAGCAACTAGATTCTATTCTAAGATAAGTATGAAGGTAGAAGCCATGGATAAAAGCTACATTGCTTCTTACAAAAGCTTTAAAGTGGTAATCTTCATAACATCATAGTTTGGCCATATGAAGCAGAACGATTCTATTTACCATTATCTTTTTACAATCCAATAATTCCAAGACTCCCAGATAGATAGTACAAAAATTTAGATAAAATCAAATCTATTTACATATTTTAATTGCAACTCTATCTCCTATTATACAACAATGTAGACCTCAGAATATTACAAGTAAAAGCTAGAAGCTATATGAGAAACTAAAGACTCCATTTTTTTTCTGATGAGGGTACACTTTCAATATTGGTAGGAGCATTATCAATTTAAGGAGATAAAGAGTCATCAACTACATTATAAATTGAACTCTATTTTACAAGGTCAAGTGATTTGACTTGGAACTTGAATAGCCTCTTAAAATCTTTAACATTGGTAGGATCAATTTAGCCCTGCAAAATTAATAATATGAAATATTTAAGAGGGACACCAGATAAAGTAGAAACAAATTAGGATTGAGAATTAAAACTTTTTTATTTCTCTCATAACAAGAAAAAAAAAAGAGGAAAAGTTAGTCATCATTTCACATGACATTGAGGATTTGTGAAACATGATAAAAATTCCACCAGATAATTGCATAAATATACAAATTCAAAACTAAACTACTACACTACAAAACCATAAACCATGTCATCCATCACACATTACCTCATGTTGATAAAGGGACAAAATGTGGCTCAACTTACCAATTTAGAATAGGCATAACTTTGAGATTTTTTATACCTCCTTAATTTACTAATCACATATTTTTGAACCACACAAAATAGGCATATATGCTAAGAGGTTTTGGAGTAAACTTATGGACAAACTCCAACTACAATATCTATTCTATTGTATTATATATCCTAATATCATAATTCTATTATCTTTAAGGTTGGAATCCTAATTTATTAAGAAAGTAAAAGAGATTAGTATATTAAACTTCGATTTTAAAAATGAGATTTTTGTCTGCTAAAAATCTAAACCCACAAAAGCCAAGTCTATACCTTTGCATTTTCACAACATATTCCAGTATTATCCCAAAATTTCAATGCATTTTCATTCTAATACTTCAATATTCAATATTCAAAACCATTTTGCTCCTCTCTTTCTCTCTATGTGTGTTCATATACACATTAATTTCTTACAATTTTTATAAAATTATATAAACTTCAAATAAAATGGTATTAATAATAAATTATATTAAGCAAGAGACTCTTATTTCCTTATTGTGTTAATGCTTACATTTTGTAGGGCTTTAAGCTTTCTCTGTGGGACTTTATTCTTTGCTTGAATATGGAAAGGAACTCCATGCTTTTAATAAACATTGTTATAGGCTAAGTTTTTATCTATATCACTAGTTGTGGTAGCAAAAGGATGATTTGATAAGAAGCATGAACACACCATTCTTCTTACCTTTTTGCATGTCTGGCACGTATCAGATATGGACACATGTTAGGCACACATGAATATGTGTTCAATATGTTCCAAACACGTCTCAATGTGTCTCCAATTTTTTTTGTTTAAATTTTAATTTTTTAAAGCATCTAGACACATAAAGGACACTCTTCAAACACACATATTCGCTAATCGGACATGCCAAATAGGTTTGCAAATATTTAGGAAAAAAAAGAAGGGAAAACCTATTACACATTACAATTACATAAGTAGATTGAATTTAAAGAAAACATATTGGCCTTTACTCTCTAAACTAACGCCTCTAATTAGCATCCTCTTCTTCCTTGACAGATAAAGACTTATGCATGTATGCAACTTGATTGATGCTGACTGCTTCTTTGGTGTCCATCATGTCAGCCATTGTGACCGTATCTTCACTTGCAACTTTGCCTGTGTCAGCCACCATATGAGTCTATAAGTTACTGTTAATTATTTCTTTTTTTTTTTAATTCTTTCATTCCTTGTTTCATATATTTCTATGTTATGGGTTGTGTTTGTTTTGGATCACTGATTACTTTTCACTCAAACTGGTACTTTTGTTTTATGATGTGAATTCTATTTAGTTTGGAAATTGTTTGTATCATTGTGTTAATTTTGTGCTTATTATTTGTCTTTTGCTTAAGCATTAACTTATTCTCTATATTTTCCCTCTCAGTAAAAGTTGTGTCATGGTTGATTTCTTAAATTGTTGTAAAAGTTATTTAAAATATGGAGTCTAGTGGTGCTTGTAGTGGCTTAATAACACTTTATCATCATGTAATGCTACTACTAGTACAACTAGTGATACTAAAGAAAAAGAATCGTCATTTCCATTGTGGAAATATATGAATAAAGGTGATAAAATATCTACCAAATGTAGGGGTAATTATTCTTGACAATACAATTTTTGTAAGAAAATTAAACAAGGTTTATACACTAGAGTCTGAGCTCATTTGTTAAGAGAAAAGGGAAAAAAGAATTTCTGTGTGTTGCAAAGTGACACCAGATGACATTTTTGAGATAAGGAAACTAGAAAATGTAGCTTAAGCATATAATAAATCTTTGGGTGATAGGAGGTCTCCTTTACCAACCTAATCGTTCTTTCTTTCTGGTTCTAGTGCTCCTTTAGAATTTTCAATGCCAACACCTCTTTCAAGTGGCATGGGGTTGGAAATGTGAAAAAAGAACAAAAGAAAATTTGATAGTGTCATTACAAAAGCTTTTGATATAAAACATCATAATCAATTGGATGCTGAGATTGCCAGGATGTTCTACACTGGAAGGTTGCCTTTTGATCTTGTTAAGAACCCTTATTATGTTAGTTCTTATTCTTTTGTTGCCAATCATAACTTTTATGGTTATGTGCCTCCTAGTTATAACAAGAGGTTATTACAACTTATTAGTAGCATTTATGATATAATTAGAGTGTGTAACACCAATAGATCATCCCTTCATTTGGTTTATGAAATGTGGGATAGTATGATTCTAAAGGTGAAAGAGACAATTTATAAATAAGAACACAAGCAATAAAGAGAATATGCTTCATTCTTCAATGTGGTTCGCATCATCGTTGTTAGCCATTGAAATAAAAGTAATGCTCTACTTCATTTTTTGGCATATAGCTTGAATCCAAGGTATTTTTTAATTCTTAATTGCCATTTAATCTTTATTCATCTTGTAATTTCTTCCTTTTTTAAAGGTACTATAGTGATGATGGATTAGTGAGGTTTCAGGTAGAGTGGCTGCACATGTTGTTAGTCTGGATGGGTGTCCTAGACCAATTTGATTGAGTTCTAGCACATCCTGGACTCTACATTCTGTGCATTTGGATATAAAAGGTTGTACATTCATCTTAT
>JANHAO010009009.1:0-18778 GCA_026873985.1 Saraca asoca | reverse complement strand
CAAACAACACATCAAAAGCTCAATGTATTGGCTAGTTTTCCTATCCTCTTCTATAGTTGATCATTAAGCAACAATCATATAGTCACCCAAACTAGCTGAAGCCAATTAATTCAGAAAACTCAACAAAAATAGAGAGGAAATGGGAAAGAAATGGCCAATAATTGAATGCAAGATGAAAGAACAAAACCTCAACATTAATCTTCAAGTGTTACAGCCCCTTGGACTAGTTATAGCAATCAGCCTTCCATGGAGGTAGAAAATACAAAGAAAAAATGAAGAAAAACATCCTAACCTAAGCTACCAGAAACTACACAAAAACTATACTAAAAACTATGCCCAAAAACTGAGCAAAAACTCTCTTCAAAATGGCTTTGCCTAGGTAGAGAAAAGGCAGCATGCTGGTTAGTGGGAATAGGTAGAAAGCTGACTGGTTTTGCTTCTGCCACTACCCTTGTGTGTTTTACATTTTGCAGGCTTCTATCTCTACTTCTTCTACTAACTTACAAGTCTCCATCTGGCTGAGTGCAAGTTGGATCAAGGGATGGTGCAATGGGCTCAAGATCCAAGCCAATTGGGGCTAAGAAAGTCCAGTTCTACATTAGCCCATTTTATCAGCATTTTGCCCTTCATTTGCAGCCTATTTTTCATGCCTAATTTGCTATTTTCAAGTTTAGACATATATGGTCTGATAAGTGCACTGAGGTCAGGCTAGTTGGGATAGGGCTGGATAGTATTCTGATTCTAGCTTTAGCTCCAAATTTAGATAACCATTCATGTGATTCATCCTTGGAGTCTTATGAAAGTTGTAGATCTATCTTTTAGCTTTGCTACAAGACAAAAATCTCATCAATTGGACAAGTGTAGCTTAAGATATGGCCAGATTACCGAAACTGCTCATAATGGCCAAATTATGCAGAATTTTGTAAAGTGAATCCAATTAACTTCACACTATAAAAACATCTTGACACAGCTGAAAGTAAGCAAATTTGGACCTTAAAATGCTAAGTATGAGGAAAAATAAATGCATGAAATATTATGTTATCACATACCATTATGCCAAATGGTTTCTTAGTAGATTGCTTCCCTTTTTTGTGATGATGAATCTGATGCTAATTCTATCATTCTAAAATTTGCAATTCTCTCAGTGATCAAGGAAGTCTATGATTCAAAATTAAACCATTTTCTAGTTCATTAAATTCTGGTCAACATTCAAGCAAGAGTATTTGATATGAATGAAACTGAGTTTCATGAAGCTTCAGTGTATGAAGCTATGTTATAAGCTGCAAAGTGTGGAATAGCAGAGTTCATAAAACTGATGATGGAGCTAAACCTAGCCTGTTATGGGCCACTGATAAAAATAAAAGAGGTGTTTTATAGGTATTTTCCAGACAATGCAAAATGTACTGGCCGAGGCCTAATGAGAGAGAAGCCTAGCCAGGAAAGGCCCAGATCACCCAACAATTGGGATCGCTCAATAGAGATACCGGCTCACTAATTTGCCAGTTATGAGTTGGAGATACATAAGGCCAAGACATAAGTCCTGACTTGCATAGCTATCAGTTCGCCTTGCATAAGCTCACTTCGCCTTGCATGAGCTCACTTCACCAAATACGAGTTTGACCTCACTGGCTGAAGGTCAGCAACAACCCTAAGATGAGAGCTCTAGCTCATAAGATACAATGCCTCTTCCAACTAAGAGCCTACTAAGGTGACATCTAAAGCACACCCTCTTATAGACAACTTACATAGCGCCCATTTGCAAAAAGTAGCTTATAGGGCCTAACCACAAAAAGCAACCTACAGAAGCTAATTTGCAGTAGCCTAGAATATCTAATACATTTATTACTTGATGTAATAGATTTATAACTTGCTGAATTACAATTATAACCTCTCAGCCTCTATAAATAAAAGGGGAAAGGTCATTGTAAAGGGAGAGAGATTGGTGGAGAATCTTTGCCAAAATACTAAGAGATCACTTGTAACTCTGTTGAACCATATAGAAAAACCACTGCACAAAGCCAATATAAAATCAACGTGGATGTAGGGGTCGATTGGGTTTAGCTGAACCACGATAAAAAGGCTTTTTGTGTCCATTGTTCTTCCTTTCTCTACATCTCCTTCTTGTTCACATTCACATCCATAACTAGTAGTTTGGGGTTTCAAGGACTATCCTGGTTGACTGAAGTTTGGGCTCACCAAACCAAATTTCACCATCAACATTTTGGCGCTAGAAGGAGGGCCCCAACTACATTCCACTAGGAGCACAAATGCTACTATTAGCCAACCTGAGGGTCATGTAGAGCAGTAAGGTTACCATTAGGGGGCTTTGCTTTCCCTATTGCGAGCATATCAGCTACCCCCATAACAAGTGTTATCGCTGGTATGGCACCATCGACCATACACCAGCCTGTTGCCTTTGAAATTGATAGAGTTCAGGCATGGCACCAATGTTAGGAGGCGCTTGAAAACATGGTAAAAGAATTGGTCAAAGGGCTAGAACAAGCATGAACCCGAGGAGCACAAAAATAAGCTTAGGTTGCTGCATCAAAGAAAATCCAACACGTTGATTCGACTCGCCCCTCCCGCTTATAAGTAAGGTCGAAAGACCACCAAGCTCATAAGAGCCAAGATGGTCAGTGACCTAAAAGCTTGTACCGAGCAGAGAACTTGAACAAGACTAACCGGGAACACACCTTAGGTCGCTACTCCTGCGACCAGGAAAGAGAAAGGAGCGATCAATCTTCTAGCTAGTGGTCTAAAATACATGACCCGATGGTCAAGGAATTACTTTAGAGGGTAAGGCAATTGGAAGGACACCCTCAAGCTCAAGATAACCAAAATTGCTATGAAGAAAGCCCTTCATTTACTAACGAGATAGAGAAGCAGCCTCTCCCTTGCAAGCTTAAAGTCCCCGTAATCTTGCAATATAACGGAGACAACAATCCCTATGATTATCTGGATGCATTCAATATCCAGATGGATTTTCAAACAACTAACCCTCTAGTCAAGTGCTGTGTCTTTCTAGCTACACTAGGGGACATTCCTCAGGCATGATTCAAGAATCTTCCAGTTCGTAGCATTGGCAGCTGGGAAGAATGATGAAACAAATTCATTAATCAATATAGATCACTGAAAAGACAACTTACACTACCTTGCCACATGGCAATGGTGTTCCAGTGAAAGGATGAATCTTTGAAAGACTACATTGCCTAATTTAGGTGCGATGTAAACAATGTGGAAAACTCGTTGGATGAGAGCATCCTCACAACTATCTCAGTTGGACTCCATAAGGATGGGAAGTTGTATGAGGATATATACAAGTCTCCTATAAAGGACATAGGTGAATTTTATGAGCAAGCCACCAAGGAAATCAAGTGGGAAGATACCTTTGGTCCAAAGAGTTTCGGACACAAGGATAGTGCAAATAACTCTTGTTAAAGGAGCAAGGGTGAGAATTCCCAAGATGGTTCTGACAGTTGACCTATGAAGAAGTCCAAAAGTGAGTGACCTCAGCGCCAAGGTCACTATGAAAGCTATAGCACTCTATCAGATACACAAGATAGAATATTTGCAATGAAAAAGGATAGAGAGGACTTCAGGAGGCTCCAACCTTTAAAAACTCCCAACAAGCGTAGATGTAATAGAAATTAATTTTTTGCCTACCATGATGAGGTTGGGCACAATACTTCAGAATGTTGGGCGCTCAATGATTCCATCGGGGACCTTATCAAGAGAGGATGTCTAAGAGACTATGTGGTGCAATAATCTGCACAGCAACCTCAATAGCACCAACATCCACAATAGCAGTGACTTTAGCATTTTCAAATTTCTTTTTAATATTATTTAGATGTAGACAAAACATCCCAATTTGTCTTCAAAATCTAATGTTATATAATTTCTAAAGGGCTCATTTGGTAATCTCGCACTGTGAATTATTTATCCTAAAGCTCATAACACTAGAAGTAGAATTTATCACAATATAAATGGGGTTGAGATCCCTGGAGCTCCAACCATTCAAGCACAAGATTGCCCTCATTTTGTCATGAGATCATTAACCATTTAGGCATAATATCACCCTCACTTTGGCATAAGATTGCCAACCATTTGGGCACAAGATCGCCCCCACTTTGGCATAATATTGCCACCTTATACATGCGTACAACCAATTCCTGACCACTGTATACATGCAATGTATTACCAACTTCTGAGCTGAGGCCCCTTGGAGTTCATTCCAATACATAAACTCATTGTCGATTGAAGACTTGATAAATATACATTTCTTGTAGCTCTCATGTGACCTATTGCTCATAGCTCTCATGTGACTTATTGTTTGTAACTCTTATGTGACCTATTGCTTGTAGTTTTCATGTGACCTATCTAGACACTCGATTTCATGCTAACCAAAGAGCTTAGGCACCCCGATGCTCAGTTTTTTTACCAGCTCAAGCATTCTGATGCTCAAAGTCATGACCAATGAAGGCATTTCAATGCTTGAATTTACTACCCATTGAGATGGGCTAATGCGACTAACTGGTCATTCAACATGCCACATATCCTTTTAAGTCATGATTCATTAGCTCAAGTCTATTTTTTATGAGTTTTCCCTTTATTATCTAAAGTTGATTGACCTATTGGGTATTCATTTTATCCAATGATTGTTGAGTTGCAATTTGTAGGAATATATCTATAACAGTCTACATATTACTTTCTATAAAACATCCAACATGGGACGCTTGGATAGGTAAAAAAAAAATGGAAAGGAATATTTGATGCCTCCTTCAGCGAGGTGAATTCATACTGGGTACAAAATTGAATATGAAATTCAAAAATATAATTCAAAATTACAAAATTAAATCTTAAGAAGTCTAATCCTCGAAAGTCAAGCTTTTATGGGGGGGAAGGCTTCATACTTGGGGCTAGCAGGTTATCCCTCATTTGATTATCAAGGGTCTCCACAACTTGCGAGTTGCTTCCTCCTTAATTTGCACCTTCGGCAGGAAGGGCTCCACTTGCATACTTCACACCTTTACTGGAAGAAGTGGCCTTCATGGCTTGCATAGGTCTCTTCTCAAAGCCCTTTATTTCCTCAAGAGCATCCTCCCTAAAGAAGGAAAAGTCCATATCCGGGTACTGGTTCCACAAAGTGTATAGGAAGGAAAGGGAGGTTTTGGATTTCCCTTTCTCTGTTGCCTTCGTAACTAGCTCAGTGATCTCTGCCTTTACCCAAGTAACCTCCTCTTGTTTGAAAATGACCTCCTTTTTGGTTGCTTCAAGTTCCTTCTCAACAGCCTTAGCCCAGCGTGCTGTAACCTTGGCTCGCTGCACCGTAGCATCGACACCCCTAAGTGTCACATCTAGGTTGCATTTTACCTTCAACATCTCGTCAACTGCTTTGTTGAGATTGGCTATGATGGCTTTACTATTTGCCACCTTGCGAGATCAAGCTTCCTTGACTTCTTTTTGAGCGACCTTGACATTCATTGCTCTACTTTCTATCTCCAGCACCTTAGCAGTCGTAGTGGCCAGGTCACCCACAAGTTTGGCATTCTTTTGCTCCCAAGCCTAGAGTGTTTCCCCCATATTAACTATTCCAACAAACCCTGGAAAATCAAATAGATCAAGTCAAATCACGAATGAGCAAAAGAATCAGGGTGGAAGGGCACTACTTACCAACAAGCCTTGACAAGTGGTGTAACACATCAACCTTTCGCTTGAAACCTCATCTATTTCCAACACTTAGGGACTGGCGTGAGATCCCAAGATTGCCTCTACATTCCCTTGGATGAAGTCAAAATACCCCTACATCTTCAGACTGAGGCTTGGTTGATGCTCTTTGGCTACATCTCTGTGAGCCACCTGTTTTGAAGTAGAAGCGACCCTTTTCCCCTTATTTACTTTTTGTTTCTTGGCAAGGGGCTTGGATGGGGATGTGACCTTAATCACCCTGGTCACCCCAAGATGCAAGGTGGGAATTAACTTCTATGAAGGTGTTGCAGTCAAGGCAGGAGGAGACTGATTTGTAGCAATGGGATGTACTGCAACATTAGCATCCAAAGTGGTCATGACAACTTCAGGCTCCTCGGGCTCATCAAAAGGTGGCTTTTCAAGGATGAGTTTCACCATGTCCTCGTAGTTCTTGAAATACACTGAATCAATCTTTCTAACTTTGTGAGCTCTAATTTTACTAGTGAGCTTAATGTTAAATGTTGGAGTGAGCTTATGGCGATGAAGGAGATCGTCATTGAGTCTGAGATCATTTTTCAGATCATTTATAGCAAGAAACTGATGTATCACCTTAGCCTTCCCAACCTTAAGCATTGGCTTCTCCTTGCCAACCCTATCTGCAAACACATGACAGAACATTAGAAATGATAATATGAATTCATGATAGCTCAAATGGCCTTAGCTTGCTTACCAGGCATTAGAATAAAGTTACAGTTATGAAGAGGACACAAAGACGGGAATGAAATGTAAAACCAATGGGTTTTATATTTCCCTATGTTTGATTTGCCCTTGGCATCCTTCTGAGGCAAAATCCTCTTAAAGTAGGTAAGTTGAGCTGAAAGGTAATAGATCCCATCTAGATAGCCCGTACTCTTAATGCTATAAAGGTGGCATAAAACCCTCATAAATGGTAGGGGAAGAATATTTCTCAGGTACATGATTGTGAGATAAGTAAGTTAAGAGTAGGAGTTTGGGGTTAGTTGGAAGGGGCAGAGCTTCAATCTTTTCAGCAAATCAATAATGTATGGATGAACTGGAAACCTGAGCCCAGTAGTGAGATGATGGGTACTAACAGTAACAAACTCTCGAGGAGGATGAGCTGCATGGTCATCTAGGGAAGGTGCCATGAGACAACAACCTTATGGGAAGTGGTAGTGTTCAACTATATTCTTGAGTTCGTGTAACTCGAAGGTCAAGGGATAATGATTAAATATCAAGTGACTTGAAGTGCTCTCAGCAATCTATTGCCCCTCATTGGGTTCAGGCCAAATAACAAATTGTTCAGTGACCTCATCTCTCCAAGAGGTCACTTCAGTTGAGGTGAACGCCAACTCCTCACTTCGAGCGAGGGAGACATGACTTTGGTGTTTATAAGTTGCAGCCATCTACATAAAAGTACAAATAGTTAGGTCGTTTCAATAATCCAGGTCAGTCTAAATAGACCATATTAGAAAAGCTAAAACTTCTCTTTACTAGACAAATTTCCTATGCAGCAGACTACACACGCCTCAAGCCACCTTATCAAAGACCCAAACTATCCAAAACCTAGGGGACTTAACGAACAAAGCCAATCAGACTACTAAAACCTATGCAAATAGAAAGCTATATCTAATGATCTATAGCTTGAAAACTAGCTGGAAAAATTTCTAGCAACAAATAGGCATTCACCATCGGACCAGGTAGCGCAATGCCAGAAACTTACAATAGACATTCTACTTGAGAAGGCTCATTGTATCAAAGGGAAGAGTTAAGTTCTAGAACGGATAGAGGTGAAATTGATTCTAAATGAAATGATCAACTTATAACGATCACAATGGCAGAATCAATGAATCAGGAGAATAAAACTGAAGATTGATGCTCAAGAACTCGTATGGTTGAACAATGGTTTTTAAAATGAGGGGAAAAGAAGGGGTTTTCTCATCTACATATGGCTTGATGGCCCGACTATACGATCTAGAGACTAATCAATTGCCTATAATCCAACAGTCCTAAAAATTATCAAGCTTAGTCTTCATCGAATTGGTAGTCATGGGAAAGTGTGCACATTTAATGCAGTAATGATGGCACGGGCAAATGAAACGACAAAGTAGAAATTTGAAATGACAACGTGGCTCATCATGGTCGGCTTTTGCCAACGAACTACAACTCTCAATCTGCAAAATGAACTGAGAGTTGGGGGCTAATGTTATGGGTATTTTCCAAACAATGCAAATTGGACTGGTTGAGGCCCAAAAAGAGACAAGCCTAGCCAGGAAGGGCCCAAATCACCCAATAATTAGGGTCACTTGGTAGAGACACCGGCTCACCAATTTGCCAGTTACAAGTTAGAGATACATAAGGCCAAGACATAAGTCCCAACTCGTATAGCCATCAACTCGCCTTGCATGAGCTTGCTTCGCCAAATATGAGTTTGACCTTGCTAGCCAAAGGTCAGCAACGACCCTAAGACGAGAGCTCCAACCCACAAGATGCAACACTTCTTCCAACTAGGAGCCCGTTGAGGTGATATTTGAAACACATCCTCTTATAGACAACTTACATAGTGCTTATATGCAAAAAGTAGCTTGTAGGGCCCACCCATAGAAAGTATCCTATAGAAGCCGATTTGCAATAGCCTAGACTGTCTAAAACATTTATTACTTGATGTAACAAATTTATAACTTACTAAATTACATTTGTAACCTCCAAACCTCTATAAATAGGAAGGGGAAGGTCATTGTAAAGGGAGAGAGATAGGTGGAGAAACTCTGCCAAAATACTGGGAGATTACTTGTAACTCTATTGAACCATATAGAGAAACCACCACCATGGATGTTGGGGCCAAATGGCTTTAGCTGAACCATGACAAAAGGGCTTCTAGTGTCAATTGTTCTTCCTTTTTTTTCATCTCCTTCTTGTTCACATTCACATCCATAACTGGCAGTGTGGGGTTTCAAGGACTACCCTAATTGACTGAAGTTTGGGCTCATCGAACCAAATTTCACCGTTAACATTTTAGCATTAGAAGGAGGGCCCCAACTGCATTCTCCTTTTTTATGATTTGTTGTATGGTTACAATGGCAAGAGAAAGAACCACTAGGAGCACAAATGCTATTGCTGGCTTACCTGAGGGTCATGTAGAGCAACAAGGGTCACCACTTGGGGGCTGTACTTTCCCTATCGCGGGCGTATCAACTGCCCTCATAACAAGTGCTGTCACTAGTATGTCACCATCAACTGCACACCAACCTGTTACCATAAAACAGAGCAAATTTCATAATCAAATCATGAAAATATATATTAAAATCCAAAGTATCTATAAAGATTTAAAAAATAAATAGAATAACATTAAAATCCAAAAATTAACATACAGTCCAGAACATCAAAATAGAATATCCAGAACAACATCAAAATTCAATATCCAAAACATCAGCAAAATAAAATAGGGAAATGGGTCTAAGGGATATAAAAGCATCCATCAATCATAGCATACTCAAGCAGGTGGAGGATGTTATTGAAAATCCATTTCTTGCAATTCTGCTTCCTCCTCATGTTGCTGCAGCTGCTATGAGATTTCATGTAGTTGAGTTTCAATGGAGTTGAAATGATCATTAAACCAGGTGAATTGTGACTGGTTATCAAGTTCTAAATATGCAAGGCATTCATCCATTGACTTAAGCAAAGATTGATGGCTATCCAGGTGATCCATCATATGTGTATGCAATTTGTGCATTTCTTCACTAATTGTATTTTCAACATTACTAGAGATCCCAACTCCCACTGAGCTAGTGGCTCCTCAAGTAGGTTGAGGAATCTATGTCTGTTTCCTTATTTAATTCCCTGGGTCATTTTGTTCCAATTGCATTTTGTGTAAATGTGATATAGTAATCATTATTGTAGAATTTATTAGTAAAAATTGATGTTTCTCAAAAAGTTACAGCTTAAATTTGGCAAATAATGAGGTAAAGATCATACCATAAGGGAGGAACCCAATATCTATCTGCCTAGAGCAGTAAGCTAGATATTTGAGTATAAAGTAAGGCATATCAAAATCAAATCGATTTTTGATCATCCACATCAAAAACAACTCATCCTCCATAATTTGTGTAAAATTGGTGATCCTTAGAAGTATCACATTACGCAAGGTGTAGTGTAAGATCCTATCTTCAGGGGATAGGCCAGTATTGAGTAGCTTCCAACTTCCATTCTAAGGGGCGGAATAAGGAAAAAAGCATCCTAATTGCTAATTGCCTACTATAATCTGGAAAGGATCATGTAGTAAGCTTTGGCGGTGATGCATCCATGCCAAATACAATTGTAAAAACTTCTAAATCTATAACAATGCATTTATGCATCACATAACAAGATAATTTATCATTAGCAATAGCCAAATTTGCATAAAATATTTTGACTAGCCTAGGGTATGTAGTAACTTTATAGGTTAAAAAGTTTTCTAGTCTATATTTTTCTAAAAACTAGGCAGATGAGTGGTCTCTAAAAGTTTTTCATTAAAACACCTAAAGGGTTCTATCTTCTAATTGGATAGTTGTAGATAGGCTACATACTCATTTGGTGACTGAAAATGAGACTCCTCTTTAGTTGGAGTAGAAGTTTGCTACTGATTGGTCCTTTCTTTTGGAAATTGGCAGTTTGATTCTCTTTGACATTTTGATAAAGGATTTAGAAAGTTAGGGTTTTGGGTTAGATTTGGGATTTGGAGATTTGAAAGTGTTTAGATGAAATTCATGGGACAAAAATGCTAAATTTGATGTATCTAACAATTTTGTGGAAGAAATTTGTGTAAAAATTGATCGAGAGTTAAGATTTGGGTGAGTGAGAAAGAGTGTTTTCAGTTTTGGCTAAAAGAAAACTAAGTAAAATGCATGAAATTGATTTGGGTATTTATATACTAGGGTTTGAATCAATTCTATAATCAATTTAGGCATGAGTTTATTTATCAACCTACAAATCAATTTTGGAATCGATTCGGATATGATTTCATTTATCAATCGATTTGGGAATTGATTCATCTAGGTTAATTAAAATTTTGAAAAATTTTGAGACCTTCTCGAAAGATTAAAAATTTTGTGAATCAATTCTTGAATTAATTTATAGTGTAAATTTTCATGTTTTGAATCAATTTGTGAATCAATTCATAAACTCAAAGAAATCCTGGAGAAATTCAAATTGATTTGTGACTTGATTTAGTGAATCCTAAAAAAGTTTTCATGCAATTATGATCCAAAATGTTTAATCGATGATTTGTTTACCAGTAATGATCAATTCAACTCCATTGAAAACTCAAATCTCATATCAAATACCTGCAAAACAAATTTAGGGGAATCTCCGATGCCTAAGTTAGAATTTGCAAAGTACAATATAATCAAGCACAAAAGATCTTTACCTATCACCTTCCCTTTGGCATTATCTCTAAATGTTACTTTACCTACACTAATTGGTGTGAGAGATATAAATTTATCTTTGTTCCCAGTCATATGGCAAGAGCAACCCCTGTCCAAGAACCATAAGTTGCTTCTTTCTGTCCTACAAACCTATAAAACATGAATTATACTTGCATTGGTGGTACCTATTAGCTTTGGAAATCCTAGCTAAACATTTTCTTTAGTTTTGATAATTGAAAAACAATTTTAGAAAAATAGTTTTGGTCAATATCATAAGCTAACTATATGCTTAAGTGTTTATCTATTTTGTAGGATTCAAAGTTGATCAAAGCTTGCTCAAAGGATCAACATTAGTTCCAAGTTTTTATTTAATTTAATAGGATTGTTTGTAAATGAAATCTTATTCAAATTGCTCAATTATGTTTTCTAAAACAACTTACAGTGAGCTAAAATAAATCAAAAGTTTTCAAACAAACTTTTTACATGTTCCTTCACATGTTAAACTTTTATAAAAACTATTTTTTATTGTGTGAATTAATTCAAAAATTGATTCATCACTGGAAAACTTGTGAAATGAACTAGAATCGGTTCATCAATTAATTCATGAAGAAAGCTTTTCTTACCAAAGGTTTGGAATTTTTCTGAATTGATTCCTTAATTGATTCAACACCTATTTTCAAAACACCATAATTTAATTCATCAATCGATTCAGTGATGAATTTCTTCACATTTTGAATTGATTCATAAATTTATTAGTTAGTTACAAGTTTGTTATAGCCATTACAAATTGATTCATGAATTGATTCAAGTATTAAAAATAAGTTATTTTTAAATGTCAATTATCTCAATTATAAATAGACCAAACCTTATTTCAAACTTAACTTTTTCATAACTCATTGCGATAGAAATAGAGAAACTTTGAGCTTACATCTGATACCTCAATACCTCACTTGATTTCAATGATTCAATCAATCATTGAGCAATCTGAAGAAGATTTCTAGCTAGCTAATTGAGATTTACATCTCAATTTATAGAATTGCATCTCTTAACTCTATCTTGGTTATTTCTTTAGATTTCTAGTTTTTAGGAATCTAGATACAAAGGAAGAGGTTAATCTTCCCTTTGCATCCATATAGAATTGTGCGATTGATTATAATTGGTAGGAGGTGCATTGAATTCATGTTAAATCTTCATAATTATGAGGTTGATCATAGTTAGGTCAAGATATAGAATTTTTGTATCATAGGTCTTACAAAAACCTAGGAAAATTCTCATTGTAAAACTGATTTATAGGAGCCTTGTTAAATTCCTATGTGTAGTTAATAAATTAACCATCCGATTGAGGATTGATTATTAGTGGAGAAAACTTGTATTGTGATTTCAATTCAGGTTAAATCACTTTAAAAATTCTGTGTCATAATCTTTTCATTGCTACTTTTATACTGGTGCATATTTTCTATTTCTATATTGAATCTGAATTTTGGTTTTTTTACTATTTTAGTTAGTAAACAATATAATTGTCAACCACATAATCTGATGCAATTCTTGGCAATTGAAAAGTCTTCTGCAATGCATTTACTTGAGAATTAAAATTAACAGTTACATTTCAATTAGCTTAGCTGTTAAATTCATTTAGATAAACAAAAGAGTATAAAATTCCTCAATGGGAATAAGGGCAAGATCATTCATATTTTTTATTATTCTGGGACAACAATTGGGATCAGAGCTTTAGCTTTTAATACTTTTTTAGCTTAGAGAAAATAATGGATTCTTGTTTTATATTCTTCCTAGAATATCCTCTTATGTATAAACCCCTAGGATTTAATTGTGAACATTACACATACTGGAAATAGAAAATTAGGAACTTTAGAAGCTATAGACATAGATATGTGGGATTTAGTTGAAGAAGGTTATTAACCACCTATAACATTAATAAATGGAGTACCATAGCCTAAGCCTAAATCATTAAGGACTAAAGATGAGAGAAAAAAACATTTACTTGCATCTAAACTAAAATGGATTATTTCTAATTCTTTATCACCAAATGAGTATGAACGGACTTCAAATTGTGTTACTACTAAAGAGATCTGGGATACCTTAGAAATTGCACACATAGACACTACACAGGTTAAAGAATCTAAGGTGCATGTTCTAGTATCTCAATATGAAATGTGTAAGATGGAGGAAGGTGAGTCAATAAAGGATTTGATACAAAGATTCACTGCAATCACTAACCATCTGATGTTGCTTGGTAGAAAGTTTAAAAATGCTGATTTGGTTCACAAGGTTTTAAGATCTCTAACTAGTGGCAACCTAAAGTGCAATCACTACACAGGTTAAGGCATCTAAGGTGCATGTTCTAGTATCTCAATATGAAATGTGTAAGATGGAGGAAGGTGAGTCAATAAAGGATTTAACACAAAGATTCACTACAATCACTAACCATCTAATGTTGCCTGGCAAAAAGTTTGAAAATGCTGATTTGGTTCACAAGGTTTTACGATCTCTAACTAGTGGCAACCTAAAGTGATAGCCATCAAGGAATCACTAAAAATGGGGATGCTAACAATTTAGGAACTTCTTGGAAATTTAGAAGAACACAAGTTAGAACTCAAAAGATACAAGAAAAATGGAGATGATAAAAAGAAAAAGACTCTGGCTTTGAAAGTTGCAAATGCACTTGATTTAAATGAAGATGATTTTGAAAGTGATGAAGTTGTAGATGAAAAGAAGAAATGGCATTAATCAATAGGAAGTTGCAATGGATTTTAAAAGAAAAGAGGAACGAGGAGAAGAAGAAAGTTGTTGTTCCACCATAAAAAAGAAAGCAGAATAATGGTGAACAAGGAAGTACATCAAACACAACACCAACTTGGTTTGAATGCAAAAAGCCTGGACACATTAAGCCAGACAGTCCAGTGTACTTGAAGATGAGACTAAAAGAAAGAAGAGAAAACAAGCATCAAAGCAAGGAAATTTAGTATTTTGGGAAGATGGAGATGATAATTCAACAGAAGATGAAGTAACAAATGAAGAAGCACATCTTTGTCTTATGGCTAGATTTCATGAAGATGTTAAGGTATTTCAATATCCATCCTTTTCACGTGTGCATATATTAGTGACTCAGATAATGAAATAAAAAATGATTCTAATGGTGCTGATGATTTGTATGTTGAAATGTACAATTTACTAGTTAAAACAAGGAAAGATTTAAAGCAAGTCAAATTAAAGCAAGTCAAAATTGAGAAAGAAAACTTGCTTACAAAGTTAAAGCAATCAGAAAAAGAAAATAGTGATCTAAATGCTTTAGTTGGAAAGTTGAATGAAAGAAAGGCATGTGATTAGTGTGAGTCATATAAATCTAAAATAGCTTCATTGACAAAATCACTACAAGGTTTCACAGACAACAATAGAAGATTTCATGAAATGCTAGTGCATCAGAAACAATTTCAAAGTAAATTTGGCCTAGGATATAAGCAGTCTAAATCCAAAAGAAAATTTTCATACATTACATGTTATTACTGTGACCACAAGGGACATCATATAAAACATTATCCATACAAAAATGGCATATATATTCTAAAACCAAAAGAAACGTTAGTGTGGTTACCTCAAAGTTATATTGTTGATTTTTCTAACAAGCTTGGACCTAAGATCACTTAGGTACCACAAAAGCAAAAATAAATTTTTGTTTTGTAGATATGTAGGTAAAATGCTGAAAGGTAACATGAAGTTGCTTTGTCATAAAATGTTATGTTGGTAATAATTGGAAATTGGATTGTATGAAGAGTTGAATTATTTTTAGAAGAAATTTTCTTTTGTATTTGAAATTTTATCTTACGTTACAACTACTAACTTAGGCATCAAAGTTGTCCCTAGGTTTGTTTTGCAAGTATTTGAGGTGAAGATTGAGTTTCAATAGTATTGAAATAAGTATTATTGGTAAACATATCACTTGTAGACAATTTTAGGACAAAACTACATGAAAATTGTTTTCAAAATTGTCTGAATCGAATTCAGAATCGATTCAATTTTTTCTAGTTTTTTCATGAGTTTCTAAATTGATTCAAGAATCGATTCATAAGTTGTTAAGAGTCGATTCAAGAACCAACACATAAATTTTTCAATCTTTCAGGAACTCTGAATTTCTCTGAAAACCTTTATCTACCTTGATGAATTGATTCCACAATCTATTCAAATTTAAAATAATCGATTCCCAAATCGATTCTTTGCAACAATCCTAATGCATAATTTCATAACCTAATCAATTCCACAATCGATTCAACATTCTAAAACTTGCACATGAATCGATTCATAACATGTAAAACAAACTATGAATCAATTACTAAATCAATTCACAGTTTGATTTGTATAAATACCGAATTGATTTTTCTCTCATTTAACAATAACACACTTTTGAACCAGTTGAAAACTCTCTCAAATTCCCTCACTCAAATCTCAAATCTCAACCATTTCACTCAAATTTCTTCCACAGAATTGCTAGAAACAACAAATCTAACAATTCTCACCAATCAATTACTTCACAACAACTCAAAATTAGCCGATCCTAATTTTAAACCCTAAAACCCTAACATCAAAAGAATGTCAAAATGCATCAAACTTGTAGTTGCAAAGAAGAACGATAAGAATACAGGCCAATCCCCTAGACAAGTAGGAGAGGAAACACATTTTAAGTCATCCAATGAGTGTGCTAACATTCTACAGTTATCAAATAGGAAAGTAGAGCCCCTTAAATGTTCTAGAGATAAATTGCTAGAAACTATACATCTGCCTGCTTTGTTAGCAAAATGCAAATTAGACAAATTCTTGACACATAAGGCAACTGCCTATCTTAGGTTAGTTAAAATGTTCTATGCAAATTTAGCTGTTGTTGATGATAAGTTGTCATATTATATTATGCACAAACATATTGTTGTTGATTCAGAACTATTGGAAAATATTTTTGATATAGATACATCACCTCCTAAGCTTAGTGTAGGATCCCTTCCTAACTATAGTAGGGAATTTGCCATTAGGTTGCTATTTCCTTATCCCACCCTTAAGGATGGAAGTGGGAAATTACTTATTATTAGCTTATCTCCTGAAAACAGGATCTTACATTATGCTTTATGTAAGATGATACTTCCAAGGGCAACAAATTTTACTCAAATTGTGTAGGATGAGTTATTTTTGATATGGATCATAAAAGATCAACTTAACTTTAACATGTCACATTTTACACTTAAGTATCTGGTAGAATATTCTAGACGGTTAGATATTGGATTCCTCCCTTTTGGTATGATTCTTACACCCATTTTTACAAAATTCAAATTGCCAATTTTTGAAGAACATCAATTTTATCAAATAAATTCATCAACCATGATAACAACATCACATCTGCATAAGATGCAATTAAAACAACATGATTAAGGAATATGGAAAAGGAAAAGGGTGCAAGTTCCCCAACCTATTGAATGAGCAACAACCTTAGGGGGAGCTAGGTTATCTAGTGAGTTTGAAGATAGATTAATTGAAGAAATAAGGAAATTGCACAGTCACCTACTAGATCACCTTGACACATATCAATCACAGTTTGAGTCTTTAGAAGACCGTATGGCAAATTTAGAAAAAGAAACCCAAGCGCACAACAACAAGGTCAATGAGTGGCTCAATACCATATAGACTGAATTGTATGAAATATCACAGCAAATGCAACAATGGGGATGAGGATGTTGAACTTCAAGCAATGGACTTCCAAGAAGATCCTTGTCCTACTTAGTATGTCATCATGTGTTCATTATGTCATGTATCCCTTAGACCTTTATCCCATTTTCTTTATATTTGTTCTATTTTGATTTTCTGATGTATTATGATAGATTGTTATGGATTCTCATTTTGAATATTTTGATATTTTGTTTAATGTACTTGATATTTTAATGATTATGTGGATATTTTGTTATGTGCATATTCTAAGTTTTTCTACTCTAATGTATGGATTCTTGTTGTGGGTAAAAATCGGTCCTAAAAAATAGACTGAAGGCTTAGCAAAGGATAAGTCCAAGGTAGGAGACATCCAGCTCATTAAGGACAAGGACACTAAATCTCGGCTCACATGCTTGACAATCATTCTTGCACAAGTTCACCTCGCTGCAGGCAAGCTCATCCTCGTTGAATGAAAGAACACAACATCCACAAGGATATAAGCTCGTAGGAAAGAATGCCGCCTGGGTGAGAAGCTCAGCAAGATGCTCAGCGAGATGGAGCTCCAGACAAGTTCTTGTCAAACCTCACTTCTAGCAGACAAGTGCGGCCCACCCCACAAAATCAACCTGCAATAGCCAGATTGTAGGAGATTATACTGTCTTGTACATTTAATATTTGATGTAATAGAATTACAACTTGTAATCATTACTTGTAACTTCTCTTACTCTACAAAAAGAAGGAGGATAACCCCTGTAAGGTAGGCAAAAACAAGTCAAGTTAGTACTTTGTAAAAATTTTCCCAAATCAATACAAAACTACTATGGACACAGGGATCAATGTCGTTCAATTTTGGTCGAACCACATTAAAATACAACATTCCATCACAACACTTCCTCCTCACCATCTTCTCTCCTCTGTATTTCTCATTTTTGTTCACCAAAAAGCAGTTTGGGGTTCCAGAACCACTTAGTTAGCTGGAGCTTGGAATGGAACTAGATTCTATCGTCAACATTTTGTGTTTGGTTTCATGGTAGCAAGCACAACGAAAATTTTAAAATTTTGAAACCTAGCCACGGATCCATGTGTAGAATATAAACTAGTTGGTCTAGAAAGTTACCTTTTCGCATTGCGTTTATTGCAGAATGTAGCAACACAAGTCACGACTCCTTTAAGATGTTGCGATTTTGAAATAGAAAATAGCAACACATATTGTTGAATGCTCCTCTCTTATGATGCTGCAGTTTTGAGCTAAGAATGCAGACTGATCCAAGACACGAACAGAAGGATGTGGTTGATGCAGATTCACAAACACGGAGCAGTAGATCCGTGTCTCTATGGAATCCATACATGAGCAAAACAAAACTCTAATTGGATGGAACTGCCTCACACACTACATCTCTACTAGGAAACGTCTTTCTCTATTTTAGGATCCCTCAAATTTTTCTGAAGAAAACCTTTTTCTTTTCTCTCAATTCGGCTACTCTCAATGCTCTTTCTTGAAAACATTTTTCAGGTTAAAATGCGGCTACACTATAATTATTGACACCTCACTTATCCCTTTTATGTTATCTTATAACTCTAAGGTTTTAGTGAAATAAGACCTAGGCCCAGTCCAACTGAAAGTCCTAGTCCTAGCCCAACTAAGAGTCCTAGTCCAATAGAAAGTGTGATAAGGCTTTTGGGCTTAAGTTATTAAGTTAGTCTAACTAACTTTAATAATTAAGCCTAATGTAATATAACATTAATAAAGCCCATTATAATAAAATCCAATATTATATCCTAATGGGCCATTTTTAAAGGATTTCTTAATCCAATTAAGAATCCTTTTATATTACATTCATTCCAATTTTGTCTCACCCTTTGGTGTGACCCTGTAGGTTCCTACTACGTTGGCAATGATACCAAAAAAGAATCTAATTCTAGCATCATAGACAGTGAGCGGTATCTAGCAATACATCACTGCCACCTAA
>JANHAO010009008.1:0-18752 GCA_026873985.1 Saraca asoca | reverse complement strand
CATTGTTGAAGTCAAGTCACATGTATGTATCTAGAGTTTCAATTTACTAAATTTAGTACTTCCTTCCTTAAATTTCAAATTGGCTGCCCTATTTTATACTATCTATAATTTAATGGTTTTGATTTGTTCAGAATGCATAGGTTTAATTGACTGTGAGCTGATGTGTTAGACTAACTTTTTCTTAAGCGGCATGTGCTTCTTTACATGATGATGAACTGGATGTCAGATTTACATGATGATTTGTAATCAATAAAAAATTTTATCTTGCCAATTGATAAAAAGTTCTTATTCTAAATGATATCATTACATATTTACATTATTTAGTCCATGGGCTAAGAAATTGGAGTACACATATAGATATAACCCCTTGAACAGAATTTTTAGCTATAGCAGAAAAAGGATGTTGCTTTAACTGATTTACTCAATTAGATTCACATTTATAAAATTTTTCACTACTATGCTCTGTAAGATTTCATCATTTACATGATTTTTTAAAAGATTATGATATTATAGGTGACTATCAAATTGGTCTCATCATTTACATAAGAACTGAAACACTGTGTAGATATGAAGGTTGTCATAGAAGTGATATTAGCATTGATAAAAAAAATGGGCTGGCTTGTAATCTACAGGCTCATTTTGATGCGGATTTAAATGGGCCTGCCCCATTTAGGCCCGATCCAAACGGATTTTGATCCGGTCTAGCCTGGCCCATTTATTTAACACCCCTTACTCAAACTCCTTTTATGGATATGGCTTGAATTCAACCAAGAGATTATGTAGGATTCCATAATTGTCACTTCCTAAAAGCAAAAATAATAAACCATAAAATATATTGGGAGTTACAAGCCAAGGAAACATGTTTCTGACTTAAAAAAATGCGTTGAATTTAAGTCTTAAAAAGGAGTTTTTGAATGCCCATCTCATTTTATACTGACCTCTTTTGATCCATACAAGGATATTAATTGTGTATGATTTTAAGCCAACAGATTGCCATACTGTGATACATGAAAATAACATCAAATAATATTTTCTTAAAAAGAAAATTACAATGTAAGGAGCAAAAATACTGTCAACTATCAAGAAGTCCACAGAATTAGGAAGAGTTTATTGATGATAAGTGGGCATGGGTACAGAAGGGATAAACCCTGAAAGCACAACTCAGTTTTGAGAAGTTACCAACTGATCCTAAGTACAATCTGTCATCTACCTTGTTCATCTATACAATCCTCTAATTCCAACACCACCAATCCCAGAGAGAGTGAAAAGCGAAGTGGGGGAAGGGTTATGTGCATGTAAAATGCGGGAAAAGTGAGCTCAATATAGAGGATGCTGCAAATATCTTCATCAGCAACAAATTTCCATCAGCTGTAGTAAATTTGACCTTGCTGAGGCTGTCTTCGTGATCCAGAAGGGGAGATTTGAATGAAGGAATGGTTGCTTAGTTGCTCATGCATTCACATCCCATTGACATATCCATATGGTCAAGAATCAAGAAGGGCTAGAAAAAGGAACAGTGGCCAGGTGTTCTCTCAAACCTTCTGAAATGTGCGGGAAGAAACCCCATGCAGTAGTCTAACAAATCCCAAGAAACTAAGCTTCCCGTCAGAGTGTCTAATCCAATCTTGAAGCACCACATGAACAGGTACTGATGGGCTAAGGCCCAGTTCCTGGAAGAACATAAGAAATTAGTCAGGACTTTAAAGAAGCTTGATTCAAGTTTGGCTCAGACGCAGTGCATGATGTTTTATTCCTGGATAGTATAAATCCGTGAGTTAGACAAACAGGTTTCTGTCCAAGAGAGACTACCGAGGCCAGCTCTTCAATCATAATTGGTCTATTTCCATCTTTTTCAAAAAGCTCGTAGGCACGCCTTGCATGTTGCTCCCAGCTCTCCATTCCCTCAAGTTGGTGCACACTAATGGCGGCAGCACAAAATTCTTCGAAGTCTAATTTTCTATATTGGATGGAGCTAACCTGCAACAAGCAGAAATAATGAATTCACTTTCCAGGGAATTGAATTTGATCCAAACTACTCTAATAAGAAGCTATGATCTATCAAAAACTTACCATGGTAACGTAATCCAAGACCCGTGAATCCTTTGTTGCATCAGTGGAACTCCTCAAGACGGCCTGCCAACAGAAATGTTAATAGCTTGAAATTGTTTTACAAAAGAAACAATAAATTTGGCCATGTGCTGACCGTCTTCAGGTTCGCCATAGAGACAAATCCACTTTTGTTTGGTCCTAACTGTGTAAATTGTTCTCTGAAATAAGCTAGTTGAGCTACTGTTAATGTCTTTGCAAGTGCCTGTCCAAATGAAAAGCAAATAAGCAGTTTATTCCACATGACATCAGGATAGTTGATTATAGTTTATGTGACAAGACACAGGCAGGTACTCAAAACTCCAGTCATGCTCAACGTGGGTTCCATGTGACTAGATCAGCCAAGTTATATTTTAACACACTCTCCCCTTTATTCTCTTAGAAACATTTTTTGTTGTTCTTGTGGCAGTGGAAGCTAAATCCCAATCCAAAGACAGCCGTATTTCCATCACATTTATGAATCCAATCAATTTTGTTTTCTTTCTGTTTCATTTTCTTTCGTTCAAGACCCTTCTTTAGGAATTGACATCATTTACTGGCCAATTAATTTTAGGTCAACCTAGGGAAACCAGTTAATATTTAATTTCTTAAGTAAAAAGTATGAGGAAGTCTACTCCCATATCAGGAAGAGATTTCCATAATCAACATGGAGATATCACAAGGAAAGTTACAAAGTAAGCAATAAAAAAAAATCTTTTGTAGGAAGTAAACAAAAAGAAAATTGATCAGGCATCAAATAAGATTACATACCCCTAATGCTGATTTGCGTAAAGAAGATGAGCATATGTAACCTCTAATAAGCTTGTGAATTATCATATCCAAAGGTATCTTTATATCATCATGATGATTAGCCAGCCATGGATGACCTGAACATAAAATCAGGCTATCATTAAAACAATCCAAAAGGTCATGATGAATAGTATAAATACCAAATACACCATGCATGAGAAACAGATGATAGAAAGGCAGGGCACTACCTTCCCTCCCTCATAAAGTAATTTAGTCATAAAAATCATATCACTAGGAACAGAAGATAAGACTCCAGTGACTTACAAAGAGCCTGAGCTGCAGTTAATCTTTTGCGATAATCCTTATTCAACAGCCTCTTCACAAAATCTGCTGCATCAGCAGATAAAGAAGGCCAAGGAGCTTCATCAAAACTTGGATCTGCCTTCAGGACAGCTCGAAATATGCCAGATTCAGTCCGAGCCCAAAAGGGTCGGCTTCCACATAAAAGAATATATGCAATTACACCAATGCTCCACATGTCTGCTTCTGTCCCATAAGATCTATGCAAAACTTCAGGAGCTACATAATATGCACTTCCCACAATATCATTCAACCTTTCATCTGCAAAAAATTGCAACCATGAGTTTTTGATTCTATTAAGAATTCACAGAAGATATAGAGTTCATAATAGACCAGACCTGGCTTTACATAGTCAGATAGTCCAAAATCGATGACCTTCAGCATGGAATTTTCATCCTTAGTGGTAAAAAGAAAATTCTGAAGAAAAACGAAACCAGTATAGTTGTCAGGTACAAAGTTTGAGAGTAATATCTCCGAAGGAGAGCTAGAGATAACATGCAATATATAGAAACCTGACTCAGGTGAAAACAGCCAGTGGGAACATACCCTGGAGAGAGTAATCAACAGATTCAAAATGCGTTGATACCTATAATGGTTCAAATCACGGAATCTCTATGTGGCTGAAGAAACTAGATAGGATTTCCTAACCACTAATTACTGTGCACAAAGTATTTAACAAACTTGTAGAACATTCCAAAGATAGAGTGACAACAATATCTTTAAACATAAACCATATTCGTACATACATACTATTACTAAATACAAACGTGCAAATTTTAGGACATGACCTGTTGATTAAGTTGCCTGTACTATACATTATGATCCCATTAATCTAATATATCAGTACTTTGTAGAATCTCTTAACCTTGCTATCCAGTAATGAAATTAAAAGAAAAATTATCTGTGATAACATCGATTTGGGAGCATGATACTAGCTCCAGCTATTTTCCCTTCTTCCCATAAAGTTTTCTTTAAATGAGATTCTAAATTTTCACTGCATCAAATTACACGTTTGATGCGCAATCTTGTGCAAGATAATAACAAGACTCCATCACCACAAATGTTATATAGTTAAGCAGCTATAGTGCGACAGACAAACAGAAATCTAAAGTATATAGCATTAAAGAAGCAAATTTTGACATTGCAGATATCCAATCTCACTGCAATACAGTTACATGCATATGATCTAAGTAATTCTAGAGACAAGAAATATATTTGGGATGTTAAACTTCTCAACTACTACAAAATTGAAAAGTAAGCAGCTTTAATCACCTCGGGCTTGAGATCGCGATGAACCACTCCCTGAAGATGACAGAAGGCTACCACACTTAATATCTGAATCATAACAGCCTTGGCATCCTCTTCTGAATACTTTCCACCCCTATAAATTACATTTACATTTGTTTGTATTAGTATGCCACTAAAAATGGCAAGGTACCAGTATGTCAATTCTACTATCTCTTTTCTGGCTTAGAAAATTACAATAGGAGGACATTGTTACCTGGAAAGTATCCTATCTAGCAGTTCACCTCCTTCGCATAACCTGCATGGCATAAAATGCAGTAGAATATAAGCTCTTTACATGATGACCTCAAATAATAATTTCCAATTTCTTGCTTTATTTATCCAATAACTTAAACAAGCAACATAGCTATTTTACCACTTTGGAAGTAAACTTAAACAAGCAACATATCAGTTCACACAATTAACAATGCATCCATAAAAGTTTTGTTTTAAAGATGCATTATCAGCTATATTGTAAAAATCTTGTGCATTAGCATCAAGGAACCTTGTGAGGAGATCACAAGGTCAAGAAAATCACTAAGCAATTTAAACTTACTCCATAACAATATAAGCATTATCATCATCTTCATAGGCTTCATAGAATTGCACCAAGTTCTTATGCCCTGTTAGAGCCCGTAATATCTTCACTTCTCTTCGTACATCCTCTATGGCAATGGCCGTTGTCATCTGCCAATCATCAACCATTTTCAAGAGAACAATAAATACTTTGTTAGATGTAAAATTTAAGCCTAAAGGGCAAGACTGATGATTATCATGATCGTTGTACTTAACCCCCAAGATATGGGGTGAAATAGGCATTCAAAAGTATCTTCTTTGTCCACAAAATGGTGTTATTTGATAAAACAAGCCAGTAGAGCCAGTTGAAATATTAAAACAATAAATGTTTACAGTTCAGGCTCCAGCCAAGTAAAACTTTCCACCTGATTTTGTACGACGAACAAAAAGAATCTAACTAATCGTCATAAATGTACTTGAACAATTGGTCCAATAGTAGAAAGCTCCGAAGGAGACTTAGAATTAGCAACAAATAGCAAAACAGCTAAAATAAATAAATAATAGAAATAACCCATTATGAAGTGAATGATAATGAATGCCCATTTAAATCAAAAGCTACATCTTTTCTAACTCCCATAGCATAATTTCAAAATAATAAAAAGAAGGCTACCATACCTGTAAAACACAACTCAATTTCTAATAGAGGGACAACCTACTATAGAAAAATATCTTCAAATTAGGGAAATGAGAAATCCCAATAACGTAGAAGGTCCCTTTGTGCATAGGAATACACTGATTAACTCATATACCAGAACGACCCGACAAATGTAACATTAACAATGATTACAGCAAAGCTAAAACCAGAAACACAAAGTTAACATAGAAATCAAAAAGAACCAAGCAATAAAAAGCAAACCTTAGATTTTGGAATGACTTTGACAGCCACATCCTGCCCTTTCAAGCTCCCCTTCTTTCCCTTAGCCGAGCAAGTATAACCGAAATGCCCACGTCCCACCTCTTCTCCAAGCTCATAATGAACCAAAAACTGCTTAGAAAAACCAAAATTCTTATCCAATCCAACATCACATTCACTTCCTTCAGGAATTGAGGCCTCATTTGGCTTCACAGAGCCATGCCTTCGAGCAAGCAATGAGCGAATGTGCTTCGCCGGTGAAGGAGGCGGAAATGGGCGCTTGAAAATGCGCAGAGGAGTTGAGCTAACACTAGAAATTGCTGGAGAGTTCTTGAAGAGACTTGGCAAGGGACTTGGGCTGTAAAAGGGAAATTTTGAGGCTTTGCTGGTTTGGCAACTTGGCAACCCATCATTTTCACCAGGGAACATTGAGTTTTCATTTTGAGTTTGTGAGATTTCAATGGGTTTTCCTTGACAGAGTCCCATGAAATCAGAAACAAAAGAAACAAAGCACGCAAGAGTTGACAAGTAATGAACAAAGTTCTAAACTTGAGATGAGGGACAATAACAGAAATTGCAAAATGTTTAGATTAACAGGAAAGGATAGAGTGAGAGGTCAAATTGAGAGCGTTGAATCTCATAGGATGGAATTCAGAAAAGGTAAGTCCTACTCAGGAAGGCAGAGAGAAAAGGATTTCCTTGGCTGAATTTTTCTGGGTTTGATCAACAAAACCCAGAAAGGAACAGGGAAGAAATTCCCTGAATCAAAACAAAGCAAAATTCCAACAAATCAAAGAGGGACAAATAATCAAGTAAATTATTGAGGAAAGCAAGTAGTCTTTCACTGACTAAACAATGAATGCCATAGAGGAAAACCTTGATGAATTCACCAAAATTTGTAGCTAGAACAGAGAAGAAAATGATGGGCAGAAACCAAAACAAGCAACTTGGTAATATTTTCTAAGGGGGAATGAAGGAGTAGGAGGGAAAAATGGATGAGAAAAAAGTGAGGCAGTGAGGCAAAGATGCTTAGCAGAGGGTGCAAGGAAAAGAAAAAGGAAGGAAACCAAACCTCCTTTTTCTGCTTTTCGTAAGCTTTATTTTTATTATTATTATTATTAATATGTCTTCTTACTTGGCAAATAGTTTAGTATGGAAATCATCACTTTAGAAGGGAGGGAAGGGAGAGTATATGAAGTGTAGTTGTTTCTTCTCTAATAAAGAGGAATAATAATGGTGACTGCGTGAGTGGGGTTGGTCTTGGATCCTTCCAGCCTGTCCTTATTGATCCCAGAAAACTACTAAGATAGATGTATCCATTTCATGTGAGAACAATGTAATAAGGTGTTAGAAACTCAATGTGCAGTGTCTTTCTGTGTATATAACCTTTGACCTCCTTTTGTTGGCCTTTGAAAGGCTGTCTTTTTCTGCTTTTATTTTATAGGTTTTTCCAATGGTGGGTCTGTTCTGCCAGTAAGTAATCAAAGCACCTTGAATTAGCCCAGGAAAAAGAAGATGGGCAAATTGAAGCAAATCAATGTGATCATTTCAATCATCTCTGCAATTATTTGTGTTGTTTAAATAATGCTATTCCTACTTTTATTTGTTTATATTTATATTTTTTTTTTCATGACTGTATATTTAAAATAATCTGAATAGATTAAATAGATTATATATGTTTCAACAAATTATTATACTATATATATAGTTGCAAAGAAAGTTTTAAATATATGAAAGTAAAATAGTATCATCGCATCGTTGTATCATAAGCCAAAACAGGATTTTCTTATGAAAATTATTGATATGCTGTGTAATTTAAGAAATAAACAACAAATGTTCTACATTCTAAGCCGTCAACAACACTAAAAGCCAGAAGAAAGGGGACAATCTCTCCAATACAATGGCAACAAAGAAGGATAAAATTAACCAGTTGTGAAATCTTCAGTGTTCATTGACTCAGCATAATTTGAAAATGCATTATTTTTCATTAATCTTGATCACAAAGTTTGTGAACAAGTCAGATTTCAATCCATTAAACAGTGAAGCAAACTTTGCATGGATTTAACAAAGTAAAAACATCTTAATTAGTCAGCTGAAAAAATGATTAAGTGCTTGTTTCCAACTTCCGAATTTGCAAGAATAATATGTAATTAATTAAGCATATTGATTACTTGCAGCTATTTAATAATTAATGCATAGTCTATATAATAGTTGGGACAATATTTGGTATACAAGAAACATCAAGGTGCATAGAATAGAAGGAGAAAGAAAATATAGCTAATATATTATTCAACATAGAAAACACAACCTTAATTATGACTTATGAGACGTGAAAAGTGGCATCAATTTTGTTATTTACATTGACTTCTATGAAATGAAACTATGTCTAAAAATTTATTTGACATTCTACAAAGGTGCTCAAACTTCAAGCAGTAACCAAATTATCCAAACCTTTTTTAAAAATAAGGAAAAAAAAAATAATTTACTCCCTTATGATATAATTTGAATTTACTTCATCTACATTTAATTTAAAGTATTAAAATTGATTTACTTATGACTTGATTTATTAATCATTTGTCCACCTCAATATTATTTTTCCGTCAAAAAACAAACATATTTGTATGTTTTTATTATTTTTCTTTGTTAAAATTACAAATTCAAAAAGTTAAGATTACGTGAATGATAAGTTTAGTAATATATTTTTAAATTTCAATTATGATAAAAAATGTTACTTTACAGATTAAATAGTTCATTCATAAAATTCTGTTTATCATAACTTTGCTTCTTGCTTTAGTTTTAATGGATAAAGAAGAAAAATCATATAACAAAAACATATAAATTATATTTTTTTTACAAAAAATTACTTTAAATGAGTAAAGTATTAATTGAACAAATTACATATGAGTCAATCTTAACATTTTAAATTATAGATAAATAAAGTAAATTCAAACCATACAACAAATAGTATATAATTTTTTCCTTAAATTATAGCATAAATGCGATGCATGCAATCGCCTTTGATTTTGAAATATGTAGGTTTTGCTTCAAAGTTGGTGGAGCTACTTTTAAAGGCTTCAGAAAGAAGGATCGGTTGACTAAAGAATAAAGAAAAATAATTGGAGAAAAAAGACTAAATTTGAGAATCCATTGTCATTGACAAGCATTGAGAATCACTTTATTCTTACAAACTTTAACTCAATCTTAATATTAGCTATGGTTTTTCTTTCCACTACTAGCTAGATACATAGATATGGTGCCTTATATTCCATACGCATTATCAACAAGTGCCTTTTCATTTGTACAAAAAGCCTTTAAGTTGATGTATATTTAACCAAAACAATATGAAAACGTTATCCATCGGTTACAGCTAAAAGAGAAATCTCAACATATAAACATGGCTTGATTTTAGGTTAAGTACTTTTTAGCTAAGGAATCAAATACACTTTTTGTGGTAGATATGCTCCTATGAATGTAGGACAATATTGCTCCTATGACATTCAAATATTGTGTTCGCCATTTCTTTTCACAACAATCTCAAAGAAGTTACATAAGGCTTCATAAAAGTTAAGGGAAGGGTATATATTCCATTAGCATCAAGCTTTTTACTCCTTTCTTTTCTTTCTTTATCCTTTCCATTTTGCTATTTTTCAAAGAAGAAAACTTTTAATTCTAATCTTTTAAGTATTTTAATCATGTTATTCCTTACCAATTTGAAAATTTTGTGCCAAAAATAATATTAAATAATAGCCTTAGAATACATAGAAGTTTTTTGGAATCCTAGTTTAATATAAGAACCAAATTGATGTAGAACAATAAATAACCATAAAATCATAAATTAATTTTGACTAATTTGGTGTAGAACAATAGATAATCATAAAATAACAAATAAATTTTGATTTGTTAAAGTATAAATTATTATAATAATAATAATGAATCATATGGTGTAAGATATTAAAAATTAAAACTATTGAATTCTAAAATTCTGTATTTACTCTTATTATTTAATGATATAATACATTTTTATTTACTAAAAATGTAAAATTTTTTATGAAATATCAGTGTTCATAATATAACATATACATACTTCATAATCTAATGTATAATGATTAAGTGAGGTTGGCACCTAGCAACCCATCACATGATTAATGTTAATTTATTATAGAGATAAGAGTTTACATATAACCAATTAAAACTATGCATATAGATAACTCACTTGCCTAACTGCTATGATACACCTTTTTATTTAATTGATTATGAAATATAAGGTGGAAAGATTGAGCTCTCCTGTCAGGTAATGTCTTACTCATTCTCTGAATTTTATTCTATGAAAGTTTGAACATATATATATATATATATATATATAACTATGAAAAACATTATATATATATATGTGTGTGTATATATATATATATATATATATATATCCCAATGGTGAAGTTATGCACCTAAACTATAAAAAACATTAATGCGTATAAGATGGGGATTTAATAATGTTCGAAATTCGAAGCTGGTTAACCTTGAAAACCCCATTGTATTATATGATAATTGTTTTGAAATAAACGAGTGAATGATAATGATGGATGATATCTGGATTTTCATATTATATATATTTAGAGCGTAGGTAAAGGAACAGAAACCGTGTATTTGAGCTTTAAATAAATAAAACATGTGAAGTTAACGTAGTAATCTACTTTGCATTATATCTATTGTATGATTGACCAATTGAGAGTGCCGTAATTGCACTGCAGAACAGTCTTGGTGCTTTCTGAACAAAGAGAGGTGGAAAAGCAAATATTAAAAAAAAAAATTTTTTTTCTCCTCCTAATTCTTAACTATGATTGTAAACTGAGGATCTCATCTAATTGCAACTAACCAAACTGTTAATAAATATGAAAAAATATGATTATTGTAAAATAAAATTATAATTATAGAAGGTATTAAAATCGTAATATTATAATTACAATTAATAATAATTAAATCTGTAACTTAAAATTATGTTTTTATTTCATATTTAATCTTTTTTTGAAAAAAAAAATTAAGAAACTCAAAATCAAGATAAATAAGAATTTATATTATAAACTGCATCATAAAACATAGTTCATTACAATAGAAATTACTATTTTATTTTTGCAATATTTAAATGATATATTTGGCCGTTATATGCAACCTTCACAAGTAAGTTTCGATGACATAATCATAATTCTATCTTAAACACATGTAAAAAAAAATTATATTCATGAAGCAAAGCCTAATCTAGAACATATTAATTTGTGGCCATAACTAATCGGGACTGTAGTGACAAAAAAAAATCTTGAAAGCAACATATTCTCTGATCTAAACCATGGGTATATTATATAAATCAGATTTGGCAGACTCTTTTTTGGCCACTAGATATGAGATGAATCAAAGCAAGTATAGGAAAAGTGAGACTTCAATAATGGCCCTTTATCTGATGAGTGTGCATGCATCTTTATTGCAAAGACAAAAGAAAATTCTTATTCTTTGATGCCCTATTATTATTATTCACCCTCTTTATTTTTTTGGCTTCAATATGATAGAAGAATAAAGCTGTTGATGGAGAAATAAGGAGAGAATAAAAGTTAGTAAGTTTTGTTCTCTCAGACATTCACAGAAAGCACTTACAGAGCTATAGCAAAAGATTATATCAGTTGGTGCAATTTTTTTAAAAAAAAAAAAAAAAAATATGCATGCGAACATGCAAGAACATGGGATACAGATATGTCCAAGCCACAGAATGACAGAGAAGACACTATTAAACCATTTTGGTCAAATGTTTGTTAAAAACCAATTGATTTTTAAGAATCCAATGGTACCGAGCGCTAATCACGACATACATTGCTGCCTATGATGATCACTTTCTGCTTCTCTTTCTCTCTCCAAGTTGGCAAGCAAAAGGACTAACTGGTCAAAGGAATTCTTGGTTTTTAGAGACTAAAACATCAATCATAGACACATTATTAAATAAATAAAAATTAATATATTAATATGCACATATTTAAGAATTTTTTTATTTTTTTGTATATGAGAGTTTTTCCTTCGTGCAGATGTCAAACTTTTCCATTTGAAGTTGTTGAAAGAAGGACAAAGAGGGACGAGGTGGTGGGAATGCCTCGGAGGATTGTTATTGATACTAGGGTGCATGCATATATAATGATAATTCTTTAGTTAATTAATTGATATCCTTGAATCCTCCCCTTAGATCAACCTTCGGTGTCCTGCAAAGATAAGAAGGTTGAAGCTGCAAGTGGGTCGGAGATGTTAAACACACTGCGATGTTTAAATTAGGTAATAGATCCGCGTAAAAGGAGTAATGATTTTAGTTGAAGTGAAAAAGGAGATACATATTTAGAGTTATTTGAATACCTAGGCTGTGATTTTTGTATTTTTTTAATGTATGATGTGAATATTGCATGTTATTGATCTAATTAGGATATGACACATAATTGTTTATGAACGCTAGCTTACAAGGAGGTCTTCCAATAGTTTGATCAGTGTGACTTGTTATACTAATCATCTCATGTCAGTTTGAAAGATGTCATTAATTCTAATGTGGTTGACTAACAAATTTATTAAGACATAAAAAGTTCGACATCCTAATATAATTTTTTAAGTTGATTAATAAATTCATAGTCTCATTTTAATATATCTGACAGAATTTGATTTAAATAAATTTTATTTATTTGTTTATTCATTCTATTCAAAAATTTTAAATATGCTTGTAAAAATGTACAAACTAAATTAATAGATATATCATATATCATAGTTAATACACAAATTAGTGTTGTTGATGATCTTATGGCTGGTGTTGGGATTTGGGAGGATGTAGTGACTGGAGAAAGAAATTAAAATTTTACTTAATGGAGATCATACGGCTACTCTGCCTTTCATGTAAATACTTCAAAAAGCATATTGATTTGGGTGTTGAAAGTAAATGAGATTGCCAAAAAAGAGAGGAATTCAAGAAATTTGACAATTTTTGTTCATAATGTTATATATTTGTAAGGCAGGCCCCACATTATCTTGTTGATGATATTGGTATTAGGTGAACCACCAGGGGAGAGTTTTCATTTTGTTAGATTGGAATTGCTCTGACCCGTGACCAGACCAGAGAGCAAGGAAAGGGGGAAAGGGAAGAAAGGGACTGGCATTTGGGAGTTTTTGATAATTGAGGATTTGTCACATTTAGTGTCCCTTGAGCCACTCGTTAAGAGAGGCCATGCCATCGTCTATCTTTTCCCTTTCTTCTCACTTCACTTATTTGAAAACCAATATCGATCCCACATTTTTTGTCTTTGAGATTCAAAAGTGCAGAAATAAAATAAATTATTCTCCTTTAAAATTATAACACGTTAATAATTCCTTTGAAAAATTATAAAAGTACTTATCGATCACATAATTTATTTATTTTTATATAATTTCTATACAAATATCTTTCTATTTATATATATATATATATATTAGATAATTGTTTTGCTCACAATCCACAAAACATTTGATCATATATGTCTTTTCATATTACGTGTAATTGTAAATAAAATTTTTTCTTATATATTATATACAACGCTTTAAGATGTAAATCAAATTTATCGATTTAACTATGAATTAACTGTAATTTTAGGTAATTATTTTTTTAATTGAATGACATAATTTATCTATCATTCAGTGACGTTTCTAATTTTTGGTGGGATTTGATTTTAAAACATTGGTTATACTTCGTATAAATTATACTATTTAACTTTCCAAATCTAGTTATAATTTGGTGGGAGTAATCATCGGCAAACACATGTCAAGAATCGATGGGTGGAATCTCTGACAAATTTGTTCATCAAAACATTAAGCTTTGCAAGAAATTTCATGGGGATTTAAGAATTTATAGTAATTCAACTTTGATGTTCACTTCATATTCTTCTCTTTCCTTCTCACTTACTTTTGTCCTGTACAATGCAAAATGGCTAAAGAGATCATGTTGTGGGAAATCAAAGGGAAAGCCCAAATTCATAACCAATGACTGGGCCCATACATGATTCTTATCTTAGCTTGTGGGCATGAAATGGCTACTCAACTTTAGTTCATTTGTTAATATGGATTGTCTCCAACAAGAACTACAATAATTATAATAACTTGAGTTAAACTGCCATGATTATTAAGAAAAAAATTTCTATCTATTTTTACAATATATTTCCTTTTCCGGAAGCAATCAAAGTATTATTGCCTACAACTATAATTCAAGGATGAGGAAACATAAATGGTTATTTTAGATGAATCAAAATGCATTAATATTCAATAAAATTGTTGAAATCAATTTTTTATTGCAAAATTAATCATATGAAATGATTTTTCTATAAACTGTTTCTGAACGTGCTCGTCACTTCTCACTTGATGGGATGTAGCCGCTTAAATTATCATATCTAGTGTCATTTTTCTCTTGTGAATGGAATTGATTTACATCAAACCCTAATGCTACAACCTAGCTAGTTGTGCACTCTTAACTTGTAGCATATGCAACTAAGTGGATTAAAAACTTAATTTTCCATACACGGACAGAGAGGTCTATGTACAACAGTATATTAATATAATTATTATCTCATCCATACAATGGCTTTAAATATATAGATACATTTGAATCATAATCAAATTATATTATTTTTTTTAAGATTTAGTCTAATTATATCCATAATTTTTAATTTTCAGAAATATATATTAATTTTTTTCTCTTTATTTAAATCAATATTTATTTCTTTTGTTACAGAAAAATAAGAAAGATGAGTATATTTTTTTTTAAATAGAAGAGTATATTTATAATTAGATTAAATTTTAAAGGAAGTAAACGTAATTTGTACTTAAATTATTTAAGGGTAAAAGTCAATTCAATAATAATAATAATAATAATAATAATAATAATAATAATAATAGCAATTAGCGGAAATTGTATTTATTAAATGTAGTAAGAATATGTGTGGGCTAGAATTGCTTTACTTTACACCTTTTGGCAGATTGCAACAGCAGGTAGATTGGTCGGTGCATGAACCAGTACCACATGTGGCAAGAGAGAGCGCATCGCAGATCTCCTTTGTGCAGCTTGAGAATGATACCAGATTGAGAGAGCACTGATCTGGATGTTCATCTGGTTGTGCCTCCACTTACATTTTTCCTCCACAAACAACTAAATCATGCTAAATATTAGACTTTAACTAATCATACACCATTAATTCAAATCTCAAAAAGCATAAACAAATTGGATTTAGGTAAAATATACATTAATCTCCTTTAACTTTCTTTCTTTTTTTCTTTTTCTTTTTTGAAGAATGGTTGCTTAAAACAACTTAAATGGTTGGATATATTTTAGTACCAAAATTTTCTAATTTTGTGATTGAATTTAGATAAAATAAATGCTTCAAGAATATTGAGGATTAATAATAATACAAAAGTTATGTTAAAAAGAAATTTCTTTCTTGAAATATTATATTAATTTTATTAATTTGATAGGTTGTATTAATTTTATTAATTTAATTTAACTGTCAAATTTATCTAACTTCACGGTCAAACTCAAATAAAGAAAAATGCCTAAAGAATATTGGAAGTTGTATTTATTACACTTGCAATTAGATTTTCTAACTTTTATCTATTATTACCATAAGTTTATTATTTTTAGATTAAAAAATATACATGCAGATGCAATAAACTGAAATATTTTAAAATATAGTGTAATATATAAATAAAAAACTAAAAAAATATATAATGATTTCATATATAATAATATTGAGATTTCTTTTTGAAGTTTCACCAACTCGCCAATTTAACTTCTAAAATATCTCTAATTTCAAGAACACTAAAAAAGATCAAATTTTCAATTTATTTTTAATTTATTCTATTGTAAGATATTACATGTGAAAATATAAATGATAATTTATACTATAATAAAGTGATCTATTTATAATAACAAAATAAAATCATATGATAATGAAAAAAAAAGGAAATGCAAATATGTGATCAGTGTATATAAAAACAAAATAAATAAACTCTATACTCCCTTTCTTCTTTAATCTTCCCACTTAACAAATGGTAGAATTGTCACACAATACCAAAATAATAAGATAAAACAATAAATGACGAAAGTCTTAAACAATAAACCAAATAAAAAACATAAAAATAAAAGGGATGGGAACAGGCTTAAAGGATAGAGTCTTATTAGGTTTAAATCTTGGCCTCTTAATCACACCAACCACTCTCTATGTCTTCGTCTTTTCTTCTTCTTCTTCTTTTTCTTTTTTTTTTCTCTTTTTTCTTTTACAACAAATTAACACCTAAAACAACAAGAATCATCAAAGGTTTGAGATTAAAGGCTTGAGCTTCTACTTTAAGTTTAAGATTGAAGGTTTGATTTTCAACTTTTTTATTTTCTTTTCTCATATCTATTTTTCTCTCTCAATGAATTCATTTTTGTCTCTCTGTGGCTACTACTTTTTTTTTTTTTTTAAGATTACAGAATCATGATCTTCTTTTGAAGGACTTGCCATTTTCTAATTTAACTATTTATACTCTTTCTAAGATGCAATCAGAATCATGTAGAAAGAAAAAAGAAAAAAAGTAAAGACATAAAAAGATGGTGCTATGTGTGTATCAGGAAGAGATAGGTATACTAGTGCTGTAAATTTTTGAGAAGGTTTTTGTGATATTTAGGGATTTAATGATAACTGGTTTGTTAATGGTGTTTTGCAATTTATTTGAAGTGTGATCTAGGTTTTTCTTTTTTTTGTTTACAAACTCATCTCTTTGAAGAAGAAGCTCTTATTTTCTCTTGGTGATGGTGAATTTTGGTTATACCTAAATCCGGCCAATGGAAGGGGTTCTTTTAGGACCCAAGCTATTTCCTGACTGTTTAGGAGGTGAGTGACAAGAGACGGTGGAAGGAAGGAGGAGAAAGGTTTAAACACGAAGGTTTAATGTGGTTTTTCTAAATCCGGGTGGCACTGGACCCTATGTCTACGGAAATATTTTTATTAATTTGAAGGGGTTTTTTACAGAGTCTTGGTTATGGTTTTCGATAAAGTTTCTGCTAGTATTCTCTTACACCTCTCTTTCTCATTATAGTGGTTCTAGGCCCCCCATTTATAGAAGCATGGAGGGCTATAAATGAAACTAAATAAACTATACATCTATTATATCAAACATTAAATGTACAAAACTGGCTAGGGAACTATAAACTGGCTTCTACAGGTTACTTTCTACATGTAGGGCCTGATAGTCATACTTTGCAAAATGGTGGTGCAAGCTGCCTATTGGCCTTATACTCAACCTTAACGAGCTTCTAGCTGGGTAAGGCTATGTCCTAGCAAGCTAGAGTTCATGTGCTAAGGTTACTACTGGTTCACGACCTAGAGCTCGTTCAGCGAGCTTAAGTTCTTCAGCGAGCTAGGGCTTCTTGCATAGCGATCTTATGGTTTATTATGCTCATTTCTTCTGCCAGACTTGGCTCTTTCTGGACTTTTGCCAGCCTATCCTATAGTGCCAGATTCTACTGATAACATCTCTATTTTTTTATCTCTCCCATTTGGAAGAAAGCTTAAGATTATTTAACAAAAACGTTATGTTCATTTTTGCTTAATTTTGATGTGATTCTTGCTTAGTTTCAGATTTGTAGTCCCAAATTTGGAAAAATACAATGTGTTAGAAATTGGAAGAATAAAATTAGCCAATTAACCCAATCTATTATATCATATTACAAAGCATTAATCTATATAAATAATTTGACCATTGTTGACTGTAAATTTGGTAAGGCCCAAACTCTGATCAACAGGAATAGTTCAGAGTACCTCAAACAGTATTTCAGTCACAAGATGGGTTTTTGGTGGCATAGAAGACAAAGAAAAATAAGGGAAAGAGGAAGAATAATAAACACACAGAGGGTTTTTAATGTGATTTAGCGAAAATTGGGCGGCACCAATCCTTACGTCCATAGTAGCTTTTATAAATTCAGAGAAAATTTGACAGAGTTACAATATTTGTTCTTCGGCCCCCCTTTCAGTGATCTCCCTCCTCTCCTTTATAGAAGCTAGGAGGTTACAAGTGTAATTTTACAAGTTACAATTTTGTTACATCAAATAGTAAATGTACAAGATAACCTAGACTACTGCACAATAGCTTTTGCAAGTTACTTTTACGGATGGGCCTAACATGCTGCTTTGCAGATGGCCGATACAGATTATCTAAGGGTAGATGTGTTTCTGATTTAACCTTTGTGGGCTTCTAGTTGAGCAAGATGCACTGTATCCTGTGAGCTGGAGTTCTGGCTTTGGGGATGTCACTAGCTTATGACCTCAAACTTGTATTTGGCGAGCTCAAGTAGTTAGTGAGCTCTTGGCCATACGTGCTGTGACTTGTCTCTTAGCAAGCTAGTATTTCTGTTAAGCGACCTTCATTCTTAGCAAGTTGTGCTTCTTCCTTCGAGCTCACTCATTGGACTTGCCTGTCACTGGGCCTTGGCCGGCCTAATCCACATCAAACCAAAAACTACCTATAACATTAGCCCCCTAACTCTCAGCCTACTTTGCAGACTAGGAGTTACGATTTTACCAATCAAGGTCTTTGCCTGTAGTTTCTGTTGTGTTGTCATTTCAAACTCAAATCTTTTATTTCTTCTAAATGAGGCCATACTTCTTTTTGCAAGCTTGCTTGGCCAAGATGAGCAGAAAGAGGCTGAGAGTTTCAAAAATTTTTCTCCTCTTAGCTGAGCAAACTTCCCATAGATCCATTGGTATGAGGTCTCAAAATAATCTAGATCAAATCTAGAGTAGAAGAAGAGCTCACTAACCTTTAGTCCAGC
>JANHAO010009007.1:0-18758 GCA_026873985.1 Saraca asoca | reverse complement strand
TAAACCATCCTTAATTAATCAAGTAATCATAATAGGAAAGAATTCAATTAATTATTAAAGATCATAACTGTGGTGAAACCTCAATGCTAGGCTTTTATAGTTATACTTTGTTTACTATTTGCTTACTGCTCTTTCATTAGTTCTCTTTATTCTCTTTACTATTCTTATTTGATTTAGGCATCTTACATTGTAAATATCTGATAATTGATAATAAAGATCCCTGTGGGACTCGACTCGTATTCGTCGGACTCTACTACAAATACGCCGTGTGCTTGCAAAAAAATCTACATCAGAGAGACAAGCTCTTTTAAGGTTCAAACAAAATATCGTAAAGAAATCCATAACGTATGCTTTCTTGTTAGAAAGGCAATAACTGCAGTCAATGGAATAGGATATGATGTAATGCTACTAATGGACATGTTGTCAAGCTTGGGCTCAGGAATGATTGGATGTTACTTCCATTAAAGGGCAAATAAGTTAATCTATCATTGCAAAAGTTGGAATATTTAAACCACTTGGACTTGAGTGGATGCAACTTTCATAGAAGTCCAATCCCTACTTTCTTTGGTAATATGAATCATCTCATATATCTTAACTTATCACATGCTAATTTTAGCGGAAAGGTGCTTCATATACTTGAGAACCTCACAAAGCTACACGTTTTGGATCTTAATGACCTTACTTCTATACATATCGATGACTTTAGGTGGGCGCTTCAGCTTTCTTCTTTGTAACAACTTGATATAAGTCATAGCACTTCCTTTTCTTCCTTTATATTATGCAACTATCAATGGGTAACTCAATAACAATAACAGACTAGGAGTGGAGAGGAATCTTGCCAATATAAAGAAGTCCTAATTGTCCTTCCCATCAAGGGTTAGTAAAAACTACATGTCCACACTTTAACCATCAAATACATTAATCCATAATCAAGTATCCACAAATCTATAATAAGTAATATATCACTTTAATAAATTTATGCTTCAAAAAATAAACCCTTTAGATCATTATTCATCTAGTTTTATCAAAATTAAAACACTTACAATTAATGGTAGTTCACACAAAAAATTTCTAACATTTTCTTATTTGAACAACATTAATTATAAAGATTTTATTCTAAAACATTTTATTCGAAAATGACTCTCAAACTGAGCACAAAATTCAAAACACGGCCATGGTTTTGAAAATAAATCATTGAAGAGATGACACCTGAAATACAACTTAGTCCAAAGCAATTAACAATACCAAATCATGATGGTAATTACATTATTATCAATGCAATACCTTCATGATTACAAATATTATCAATTACTCAAACATAAGTCATTAATGTGAAAGTATAGCAAGAAAAATGGCATTAAAGGCATGATATAAAAAAACATGCTATTTTTCAAGTCAATTCTCAACGGTTTTTCTATAACAAGCTTAATGATAAGCAGAGAAATCTTTTGACAACAACAAAATACACCAAACTTAGAAGAAAAACTTCAAGCTCAGGAGCTAGCTATTGACACTAAGTCCCAATCTTCATAAATTTGTCACAAGAACATCTCAAAGTTTCAAAATGGTATCAACTAAGATACAGACATATAGTCCAGGAACTAACAATTGATACCAAATCTTAGTCCTCATAAGATGTCATATAAAAATATATATTACACTTGATACTTAGCCTCCAACAAGACAAGTCTTATTATCCCAATATAGTGCCGATAAGAGACTACATATACAAGCTCATGAGCTAACAACCGGATCGAAGCTTAGTCCCTGTAAATATAACAATAGGCAAATTTCTCAATCAAAAGATACATGTATCTATAAAAAATCACAAATTGCATTTCAAATACATGATAAATGTACCAATATGGTCAAAACAAATATGATAACGGTATATAAAATAAAGAGTAATAAGTCATGTTAAAATAAATAACACATATGCATTGTTTACTAATAAACTTATTATGATCATTAACTGAGATGAAGGGTTCAGTCACTCACATATTAGAACTCCCATTAACTAAGCTTATTATAGGAAAATAGAATTAAATGCCTCATATTTTAACAGGCTTCAAAAACATCCTATAAATGTAACTTTGGTTTGGAAATTGTCAACAATTGAATGAAATTATTTCATTATCATGTCCCAAAATGAATGTACACATCTCAATAGATTCCCATGATATGTAGAATTAAGATTTCTCAAATCTCGAACTACACACATTAGTGTTATGATAAATTTTCAAAAAGTTAAGAAAAATCAATTAACTTTGGGCTTTTAGTCGAGTAGTTTATGTAGATACCAAGTCAAAAATCATGATCAACATTATGTTATTTTTATAAGAGAGACTTTGCAATGAACATTCTAAGCAATCGCTTTAAACAAGGAATGATAAAAGTCTAAATATTTGACTTACAACACATTAAAAAAAATCTCTTGTCAGCAATATACATTAGCTAAACAAAAGCATCTCATAAACAAGTGTAGAAAATAAAAGAAAATTATCTATCCATAATGCATTCATAAACAACTTGAATAGTTGTTTTGTACCATGCCTAAAAATAATTTTGACATATATATCAAATTTAATATTTGTCTATATAAAATATACTTATTAAAATTTCCAAATTCAAAAATTTTATATACAAAAGAGGTCTTAATAAAATTGTAAACCCTTTATTATACATATTTTGTGAAAAACAGGTATACATATTTGAGAATATGAAAAATATCATAAATCAGATTTTCTAAGCAAACATTAGTATTTTGTGCATTTTTATAAAAATAATATAGTATAAAAGATCATCAATAGATCTTTATCCAAAAATAAGTTCTTAAAGAGTAGCTATCATATTTGCACAACTGGCCAAACATTGCATGTAATTATGATCTTAAAAAAAGATATCAATATACTCCCACTAATATCAAGACTCATGCTATCATCAATATTTAAAAAATTGGTTCAAAGGTAGACACAAGTAAAAAACTTTTTCAAGTATTGGCACTTAAAACATTAAATAAATGTAGTATCAATAATGCTCATAAAATAGGCAAATTAGACAATTATTTTAATCAAATATTTTATCCATATTCAAGTACTATTATGCCTTAATGTCATACAACAATATAAAATTCAATATATCAATTTACAACCAAGGGTTATACATCAATGCATGACATTCTCAAATTTGACTTATAATAACTTTCAATATTATAAGAACTAAAACAATTTGAATAAAGCATTTAATAGCACATTGAAAATAAAAAGAAATATTCTTTAATCATTATCAAAGTGTACATTAGATTTTCTAATACATAACTATATATTCATCTTTAGGTAGAACATATAGTATGTACTAAATTCTCTTTCACAATTATTAGTCAAACATACAAAGAAATCTTGGTATTCGAAAGACTATTACCTTTGGGTAGATAAACCCTTTAAACTAGTTTACCATTGTAACTGTTGACGATCGATTTTGGTAATTGGTCAACTAGGAGATCTAGAACCCAATTTGCTGTATGAGGCATGAAAATGTGGAGAGACGACGAGAACAAGAAGAAGAAGAAGAGTAAAATGAACACACAGAATTTTATCATGGTTCGGCTAAAGCCAATATGGCCCCTACGTCTACGGTGATTGTATTTGCTTTGAGGTTATTTCTTTGCTTAGTTTTACAGAGTTATAATGCTTGTGATTCTCTCTCTATTTTAATAAAGTTTCTGCATGTATTTTTCTATATCTGTAACAGTGGACTCCCTTCCTATTTATAGGAGCAGGGAAGGTTACAAATTGTAATTTATCATTGTAAAACTATAATTACAGTAGCATCAGGTAATAAATGTTAGGCGTTAGTTAATAAATGTGGGGTAAATTATTATCGGACTTTGGAGGCTAATTTATAAGTTAGAAATATGTTTAGATTGTCTATCAAACATTAGCTGTTTCCAATTGCATTGGGGGGAGCTCACTATTGTCTTAGTCTACTAGAGGCTTCGAGCTTGCATTGCATGATCTGCTATCTGGCTTCAACGACCTTATTTCAAATTGGACCACACCTTTATCCTGATCTGGTCCATTGGACCTTTGCTGGCTCATTCCATAAAATGCCCATAACACTAGCCCCCCAACTCACAGTTTGCTCCGTGAGCTGGGAGTTATTTCTTTTAGGCAGGGTCCCTCTACTCACAGCCTACGGTGTCACCAAGTTTTTCACCCATAGTGCCATATAGTCAAAGTCTTCATTCATAACCTGCTATGTGGTCATGTCAAGTTTTAGTTTTTCATTTCATCTGTACTAGGCCATATGTTTTCCTGTTCATGTTTTACAACTGTTGGCATGGTGACCTTGTTTTTCTTTCGGACTGTCTGATTAAGGACATTTAGACATCCTCTAGATTCTTCATTGGAATCAAGTCAATCTATATATGGCGTGGGAAGTCTTCCTTCTTCCTTCATAGAGATAATTTGATAGACATCTCAGACGAGCCCCCATGCTTATGAAGATGCAAATCCTTGGTGGAGTTCTGAAGTATGTGTGCAACCCACTGCAAGAATCCCTCTCTAAGGATCTTGAAAAGTTTTGTTATGGGAAGCTTCTATGGGCAATCCCTCTTTGAGGATCCTGGGAAGTTTTGTTACCTTCCTCCACTGCCTCTTTGTGGTTAAGCCAAAAAAGGTAGCTCTTCACCTCTATTCTTTGGTTTCCTTGCATGGCAAGACTACCCGATTGGTCTTTCCAAATGTCTAGGAGTTGTAGAGTTGAAGGATGAGTTCTTAGCTTCAGAGGAAGAGGAGAAAAAGAGCTAGAATTGTCTAGCCTGTTCATAGGCTATAGTTTCTAAAAGGCCAATTCCTCCTGCTTATTGTAGTTGTAGGCTTATTACAGTCTTTGTACTCTAAATTTTCTTGTATAAATTCACCTCGTTGAAAGAGGCTTTGTAATGAAAGTTGTCTTTTTTTTGACATTCCAGTGTATAATTAGTTGTTGATTGTTGCAAAAGATAACATTCAAACTTTTTCATAAATTGATTTCTGCATCCTATTTAATCGAATATGGAGCTAAATGCCCAATTAGTGAAATTAATGCACTTTGTTTGATAACAGACTTAAGCATTGAAATGCTTTGCCTAGTAACAAGCTTTCAGTTCGTAAGAAAATCATGAGTAGATACTGATATGAGTTCAACAATGCTTAGACTGTGCTTTAGTTAGAACAAGCTCGCAAGTGATTAAATGCGCCTGAGCTGAAGTGAGGTAAGATGCACAGTAGGCAATTATGTACGCACGCATTGGCATGAGATCGCAAAGGTGATTAGGTGTGCTCAAGCTAACAATAGGTGATTAGGTGTGCCTGAGCTGACAGTAGGCAATTAGGTGCACCTGAGCTATAATAAGATGAGATGTATAGTGGGCGATTAGGTGCGCATGCACTAGCATGAGATTATGAGGGATTTTAAGTGTGCCTGAGCAGATAGTAGGTGATTAGGTGCACCTGAACTGTAGCAAGATGAGATATGTAGTGGGCGATTAGGTAAACACTACTAGCATGAGATCATAAGGGCGATTAGGTGCACCCAAGCTGACAATAGGTGATTAGTTGTGCCCAAGCTATAGCAAGGTGAGATGCGTAGTGGGTGATTAGGTACTCACACTGGTATGAGATGCGAGGGCAATTAGGTGCACCTGAGCTACAGCAAAGTGATATGCGTAGTGGATGATTAGGTGTGCATGCACTGGCATAAGATCACGAGGGTAATTAGGTGTGCCCGAGCTAACAATAGGTGATTAAGTGTGCTCAAGCTATAGCAAGGTGAAATATACAGTGGGTGATTAGGTGCATATGCACTGGCATGAGATCATTAGGGTGATTAGGTGCACCTGAGCTATAGCGAGGTGAGATGCACAGTGGGTGTATGCACTGGCATGAGATCACGAGGGCGATTAGGTGCGTCCAAGCTGACAGTAGGTGATTAGGTGCACCCTAACTATAGCGAGGAATAGATCACATGAAAGTTGTGAGTTATTAATTCCCATGAAAACTATGAATATCAGATCGCAAGGGAGCTATGAATATTAGGTTGCAAGAGAGCTACGAATATTTGGTTACAAGGGAGCTGCAAATATATTTGGTCACAAAATGGCTAGGGCTGTAGCTTGTTAGTTGCGATCTATAATATGGCAAGTAACTTGACACGCTCGTTGCATATACGACTCTTCGATTTCTATGGACAGTGTAATGATTACTATTACCAGCGAATGCATCTGATTTAAACACTGACATGTGTTAGGCCATTGGATTACAGGTTATTCGAAAAGCTTCTAGATCTGATGGTTGGATCATGTGCAATAAAAGTTAGAAACTCTCTTTCCCCCTTTCATCTGTCATTTGGAGTCTGTCATACCTAGACTCTTCCTTTCCACTTTCTCTATGAGTTCTGTAACTGTTTGTTGTCGTCCACCACTTTCAACCTTATTCTAGTTTCTTAAGTCTGTCAGACCAAGTTTTGATTATCAGGAATTGGTTCTGTTCATGCTTTAGACTTTTTCCTCGTTTAGCATGGTGAGCTTCTTTTTCTAACTCATTGTTTCTAAGTTTCTATTTTCGAGGGGCTTGTTAGTTTATTTGTCGTTAGCGAGAACTAGAATGTTGGCTAAATCTCCATGTATTTTCCCTTTGGTTATATTTAGTTTTTTTACTAGTAGATGTTAGGGTTTCTGGTGGTGGTGGAGTTTTGAACTGGTTTCCTAGGCTTCATCGCCCAATAGTCGAAACCCTCCTTATACTTTTTAAGTTTGGGTCTAGATGACTTGAGGTGGTAGTGACCTTTCTTTTTAGGATGAATTATTTAGGATTAAAGATCGATTTGTATCTAGTGACCTGATCATTTCTTTTTTCCTCTTTTTATGTACATGTCTCCACCTTGTAGATGTCGCCGCCACCTAATAGTCAATGAAGACACTAAGTTGGAAGAGAGTGGGGAAGCACTCCATGTCATTGGGGATGTAACCTCCTAGAGCGGCAAGGTTGCTAGTGAGTTCACAGCTCGCCCTGGGCTAGAGGGATTTATAGCTTGCTCCTCTTTCATGTGTCGCCCTCCGATAGTCAGGCTCAAAAAGCTCAGAGAGATAGCTGAAGCATACTTTTTCCCACGGGATACCATGTGCTAACGCCTTCTCGTAGTGACCATGTTGCTCATCCTCCTAATAAATTTATAGTGATTAGCATCCAACACCTTGGTGCTGGATTTAGGCTCCCAGTTGCCCCCTTCATTATTGATTTTTTTAAATGAGTTAAAGCTTTCCCCCATCTAGCTGACTCTGAACATATATTCGAGTCTGATTTCTTTAACCCTCATTTATTTGAGAAATGGTCTTCCACCCCTTTTGGCCAAGGTTTTTAGCCATATCTATGGTATTAAGAGTATTGGACGGTGAGAAGATATTTATTATCTTTCAGCCTGCTCATCTAAATACAATAAAATTCTGCCTCAAGGGGATGCTAAGGGGAAATCCAACACAAGGCGTTACAAGACCCGTTGGTTTTATATGTCCTGCCCATCCTTATGTCATCTTCAAAACTTTAGTTTTGTTTTGAATCCTGGTAAACAAGCTAAGAGTACACGAGGTTGATTTCATTTTTGCCTTATTTCAAGTTAATCTTTATTATACTTTTTGTAAATAGAGCTGGGAGGGATAGGCCAGAGTTGAGGGAGGAGGAAATCGTAGTGCTCGATCAGTTCACTGCTTTTGAAGATTTTTAGAATGATCTAAAATTTGATAAAGAGATTTTACGAGCGTATGGGCTCTCTCCTACCCTTGGTAACAAATTTTTTAATAGCTCATTGGACGTCGAAGCACAAGGTGTTAAAGAGATCGCTCCAGCAGACTTTGGAGAGTAAAGTGATATAGGGAGAGTCAATCTTATCATGCCTCCTCCTTCAACAAGGTTGAGGTATACTACCACTCCCGCTTCCACTCAAGCTGGTCATCCTTCCTCCTTTGTTGCCCTCCAGCTTCTGTTCACACTCACTACCCTTCTTCTTCTGCTGCTACTCTAGCTTCTGCCCACACTGGATGCCCTTCCTCCTTGGTGATCACGGAGGTGACCTTGCTCACCCCAATCCCTATTTCACAATTGAGGCCTCCTAAGGTCGAGAGAAGAGTACCGAGGTCCTCGGATTGTAGAGAAGAAGTTCCAACTGAGCCTCTTCCTGAAAGACAAAGGACTGACAAGGGGAAAGGGATCGCCATTGGTCTAGAGGAAGAATTTGTAGATCAGACCCTGAGTTATACGAAGTCTTTGGAGGATGAAGGGATACGGGGTAGCACCCTGGTAGGCATACTAGCTCACCATTACCTACTGGTTGGTATTGCATTTTTTTTTTGCATACATTCAAACTTTCTTGTGGTCCTTTTCAAGGGGGTACTGGAGATTATAAAGCTAAGGGATGAGATCATAAGTTGGAAGGCAAAGTGAGGTAAGCTCGAGGATAGCCTAGTAATAGTGACGAATGAGGCAGTGGAGCTAAGGAAAAGACTTGAGAACGCTGATGCTACAAGGAAAGAGGCTAAAGAAGCCTTGGCTTATGAGACAACTAGCTTATCATCAAGACTTCACAAGGCTCTTGACAAGTTAAGACAAAGGAAAGAAGAGATGGCTGTTTTGGTGAGGGGATCTGAAGTCCTCAAAAGGCAGACATTATCTACTCAGGAGAAGGTAGCTTGTGCCCAAGAGAAGGCGGCGCAAGCTGAAGAGGAGGCCAAGCTAGTTATTGAGAGGGTAGCCCAAGCTAAGGAGGAGATCGCTAAGATCAAAAAGGAAATGTCAGCCATGGTGGCCCAGGTTGAAGAAGCTACAATCTTTGAGACTACTTAAGGCTTTATGTACACCTTGTGGTAGAAGCATCTAAACTTTGATTTCTCATTCTTCAGTGGAGAGATTGAGGCAATCATTCAGGGCTTTATTAAGGATGCGAAGGTAGCCTCAGCTTCAGGTGCTGAAACTGCTAAGGATCTTCCTGTTTGAGATAAGGACCAGGCCAAAAGTAGTTCACTGATGCAAGAAGTAGCCATAGTAGGACCTGAAGAACAAGTGACGGAGAATTCACCTACACCTGCTATGGACTCTTCAGCTCTTCAGGACCTATCCGGTCCTTTAGCCTCTTTTTAAATTGTGTTGTTGCACTTTTTGTCTCGCTTTTATTTTTAATGCTATGACACATCTGACTAACAATTCAAACGTAGTTGAAGATCTTTATAAATTTTCGTGTGATATGCTTATCTTTATTTGTCTTCATTACATGCATTAATTGGTTTACCCTTCGAGCTCTTCCAACATTTGAATGTCTTGAATGCTTGATTGGCAATTTGCGGGCAACTATTGCTTTAAGCTAAATAATCAATATGCCAAACACAGAAATTATTAAATCACAGCTTGTTATTCTAGGTGGACCTTATAGTGCTAATATGAATCAGCAAATTAATGAGCTTCATGACTTTACAAGATGACTAGGTGGGACATTTTCTAGGTTTTAGCTCTCTATTGAGCATAAGAAAGGATTAATTCTATGACCAGTTCGCTTCAGACAGGGAATATATTAGGCAATCTTTAGTAAATATAATTAAAAAAGAATTTTAGACCTTTTTATTCAGGTTTAAACAACAATATAGAATTGCGAAGCCAAGTTCACTCTTATTGATAATATAGACGGAGATGGTCGGCATTCTATGCTTGAAAGAATTCAACCCCATCTATGTTGGCCAGGTGATATGATCTGTTACCCAAATTCTTCTTTATTATGTACGAACCTTCCCAATTTGGACCAAGGTACCTTTGTTAGGCTTGTGTGCTCCAGGTAGAATAAGTCACAGGACGACATCTCCTGCCCTATAGCTCTGAGTTTGGACCTTTTTATTATAATATCTCACAATTCACTCTTGATAAGTTATGATTCTAAGGCAAGTCGTGTCTTTTAACTCCTGAATGAGGTCAAGACTTGCAACGAGCAACTGATCATTTTTCTCCAGATTGAAAGTTACTCTCCAATGAGAAGTTACTTCGTATTCTACTGATATCATTGCTTCAGATCCGTAAACCATCGAGAAAGGAGTCTCTCCTGTAGTGCTGCAAGTTATGGTTATATAAGCCCATAGTACTTTCAACAGCTCATCTACCCATGTTCCCTTCCTGGCCTCTAGTTACATTTTTAGGATCTACTTGATGATTTTGTTCACAGCCTCGACCTGTTTGTTAGCCTGAGGATGGTCTACTACTGAGAAGCTCTTTTGAATCTTGAGATTGCTCCAGAAATTGATGAACTATTCACTGGTGAATTGAGTCCCATTATCTGTTATGATCTGTTAAGGAACTCCGAATCAGCAAATGATATCACTCCAAACAAATTTTTCAATCTTGGTGGAAGAGATTTCAGCCAACTCCTTAGCTTCAGTCCACTTGGTAAAATAGTCAACGACAACCATGGCATGCTTGCAATTGCCACAACCTATAGGGAGAGGTCCAATCAGATCAATGCCCTATATTGCAAAGGGCCAAAGGCTAACCATTTGCTGAAGACTAACTGGAGGAGCTCGGGGAACTTTGGAGAACCTTTGACATTTATCACATCGTTTAACAAGGTTGATTGCATCCTTCTTCATAGTTGGCCAGAAGAAAACTTTCTAGAGTGCTTTTGACCTAGAGATAGCCCCCCAGTATGGTTTTCATAGTGACCGGTGTGAATATCTTCAAGGACAATGTCACAATCAGGATCGTCGACACTTATGAGGAGGGAAGTTGAAAAGCCCCTTCTATAGAGCACATTCAGTACATTTCTAACTTATTTTTTGAGAGCTCGCCATCTTGCAGATATTTCAGGATTGGGCTTATCTATAAGTTCTGGGCCACAACAGTTGCCGTTAGGACATCTTTTTGCTCAATGCTTAGTGATAGGAGAGTTTCCACTAGGACTGCACCCGAGAAATCTGCATCCTTGGTTACAGGCAAGCGAGCTAATGCATTTACATACGTATTTTGAGCTCGTGGTACTTGGTTAATCTTATATTTCTGGAAATTATTAAGTAATTCTTGAACTTTTTGGAGGTGAGCAACCGTTTTTGCTCCCTTTGCCTGGTACTCACCCTTTTATGAGACAAACAATGAGTTAAAAGTTGCTAAAGATCCTTAGATTTTCAACTTGTACCTCTCTTGCTAAACGAAGTCCTGGGAGTAATGCCTCATACTCTACCTCATTGTTAGTGGCTTGAAATTCAAATCACAGCGCGTAGAGGATTTTGTGTCCCTCTGGGCTGATTAACAATACTCCTATCCCACCATGGTTCTTTTGAAGTTTCCACTTCATTCTCTACTGGTCTAGTGAACTCTACAGTAAAGTCTACTAACATTTGTCCCTTGATCGCTGACCTTGGTTTGTATTGAATATCAAATTGGGCAAGCTTGACAGCTCATTTAAGCAAACGACCTGAGGTGTTCGTCTTTTGCAAAGTTTGCCTCAGCGGGTACTGAGTGGGCACCTTAATGGTATGCTCCTGGAAGTAAGGATATAGCTTCCTTGAAGCGATCACGAGATAATAGGCAAGCTTCTCTATTAGCCTGTAGTTCTCCTTTGGATTTACCAACCTTTTACTCATATAATAAACTCGGAGTTGGGTTCCATTTTCATCCCAGACAAGGGTTGTACTAACAATGTGCTGGGACACTCCTAGGTAGAGAATAAGATTCTCACCTTCTTGCGATTTGGATAATAATGGAGCTTGGCCCAAGTATTTCTCCAAGTGTTGGAAGGCAGTTTCGCACTCCTCGACCCACTTGAATCATTTAGCCTTTCTTAGAACATCAAAAAATAGCTTGCACTTATTTGTTAGCTTGGAGATAAACTTGCCAAGTGCAGCAACTTGACTAGTCAGGCTTTCTACCTCTTTGACCCCGATTGGGGACCTCATGTCTATGAGTGCCTTAATTTTCTCTGAGTTCGCTTCAATCCCTCTGCTATTTACCATACACCTGAGAAATTTTCCTGAAGACACTTCAAATGCACACTTCAGTGGATTCAACTTCATTCGGTACCTCTTTAGAATTTGAAAATTTTCCTCTAGGTCCCTCACATGCTCCATGACCCATCTAGACTTTACAAGCATATCATCCACATAGACCTCTATATTTTTTTCCAATCTGTTCTTTGAACATTGTATTGACCAGTCGCTGGTAGGTCGCTCCTGCATTCTTCAGTCTAAAAGGCATCACCTTATAACAATAAAGTCCATGATTTGTAGTGAACAAGGTGTGTTCTTTGTCTTGAGGCCCTATAGGTATATGATTGTATCCTAAATAAGCATTCATAAAGTTGAGGAGCTGATGTTTGACTGTTGCATTAATAAGTTGGTTGATTCTAGGTAATGAAAAATTGTCCTTTGGACAAGCTTTGTTGAGGTTAGTGAAGTCTATGCGTGCTCTCTACTTCCCATTTTTCTTTTTTACCAGAGCAAGATTCGTTACCCAGGTCGAGTAGTAGGCTTCCCGAATGAACTTATTTGCTAAGAGCTTGTCTACTCCCTCCTTGAGAGCTACAAATAGTTTGATAGTCAATAGTCTCCTCTTTTAGTGAACTAGTTTCTGGAAGGAATCTATGTTCAAGTTGTGAGACATAATCTTAGGCTCAATCCCCACCATATCTTCATGATTCCATGCAAAAATGTCCAGATTTGCTTTGAGAAAATTAGCCAGCTGGGTTTTCACATCATGGGGGTAAGTTCTTCCCCAGCTTGAGGCATCTCTCACTATCTACTTCGCTGACTTGTACCTCATTGAGGTCTTCGATAGGCCCGATTTCCCTCTCCACTTCCAGGTCACGAGGGTTAAGATCGTGACTTACTTTCACGATACTTGGAGTTTGGTGTTCCTCACTAGAGGCCATATCAACTCTCTTCCCTTTCTCCCCAATTTTAACAATGTCCTCATAGCATCGCTGGGTGGTGTACTACTCTCCTCATACACACCTGACTCCAATGGGGTTAGGAATCATACCGTTAACATTCTAATAAATATGACCAGATCTAGGTCATTCATTGTAGGCCATCCCAACATTATATTGTAGACCAAGGGGTAGTCAATGACTAGGAAGTCGGCTAAAATTGTGGCTCGACAATTTTGATCCCCTAAGGTGAGAGGGAGTCTAACTTATCCTATGGGAAAGATAGCATCTTTGGTAAAGCCAAAAAAAGCTTCATGCGAAGGCTTTAAGTCCTGTTTGCTCAAAGCACCTTTTGTACATAATGTTCATTGAACTTCCTGTGTCTAGCATAATTTTCCATACTTTGGTGTTGCTAATCTTTGCCTGTATGAAGAAAGCATTATTATGGGGTGATCAGATTCTAGGTGCATCATCGTCTACAAAAATGATGCATTTAGAAGCAATCTTAGCTCTCTTAGTTGGTTTTTCTAACTCACAATCCACGGACAAGACATAGCTTGCATTCTACACATAATGCTCGTGTCACCCATGTGAAGTTCGTGCAATGTGCGATCCGCCATGGATGATATAGATAGTCCTTACCATAGCCGGTTGCTCTTGTTCAACCTGCCAGGATGGCTGAGCTGATGATTAGGATCGCTGGGGTCGCTGCCTTATAGGTTACACCACATAATCTCCTAAATAACCTTTTCTGATTAGATCCTCAATTGTGTCCTTGAGCGACCTACATTCTGAGGTGTTGTGTCTAATATCATTATGGTAGGCACAAAACGTATTAGCATCCTTGTACTTGTGTGGGGTTTTCAGGGGCCTAAGATACCCAAAATCCTCTCGATGCTTTTCTGTGGCAAATATCCTGTCCAGGGTGTCAGACAGGACACTATAATTATCATAGTGACCTTAAGGTTCAAGTCGCTCCCTCCTTGCTTTCTTTGCTAGTTGAACTTCAGTGTTGACATTTTGGCCCATTTTTCCCTTTCCGTGGGTACTCCCTTTCTTATTCTGATTGAAGGCAGAGCTACCTATCTCACTTCTTTGTCTAGGTTTCTCCAAACCAAAGTTCTCCTCCCATTTGACCTCTTTTGTAGCTCACTCATAAAATTCTCCCAAGTCTCTTATTAGAGACTTGTAAATACTCTCGTATAATTTTCTATCTTTATAAAGACCTGCCAAGATCACTATTAGAATACTGTGATCTAAGGGGTTGTCTATGTTATTCACCTCACTTTGGAACCTAGTGATATAATCCTTCAACGATTCGTCTCTTTGCTGAAAAATTGTGGCGAGGTGACAAAATGGCATGAGCTATCTCCTCAAAGCTCTATATTGGTCAATGAATTTCTTTTGGCACTCATCCCAGCTTCTAATGCTGCAAGCTAGAAAGTTCTTGAATCATACCCTAGGCACATCTCCAAGAGTAGCTAGAAAAACATGGCACTTGACTAGGGGATTGGTTGTCTAGAGATCCATCTGGATGTTAAAGGCATCCAAGTGGTCACAAGGATCACTTTTCCCATCATATGACAGGATAGCAAGGACTTTGAACTGGTAAGGAAGGGGTTTTGTTTCAATTTCCCTAGAGAACGGGGTCCTCTCCTTATAGCAACCTGACTGATCCTAAGTTGAGGGGCATTTCTCCAATCGTTGGATCCTCTGTAATAACTCTTCCCCCACCAAATTTTGTGTCTCAAACTAACGACCTCTGGTGCTGTCGCGAACTACATTCGAGCCCTCAGTGTGATGTGAGCTTCTAGGTCATCTACTTCTATCGTGATCATAATCTCGACGATCTTGCAATTCAAGTTACAAACTGGAGAAGTGAATTGAGTCTACATGTCGAGGTCCTTCCCTTATCGATTTCTCTCCTTGAACCTGCGTCTCTCCTTGTAGCCCTTGGTCTATTCTTCCTACTATTGTAGCTTCAGCCTGTCTTTCGATTCCATGGGTGTGCACTTGAGTTAGCACTGTAATGGCATCAACAAGTTTTCTGACTATGTTTTCGAGTGCCTTCTAGTGTCGATGTAACGCCTGCACACCGTCAGTCTCTGTGGGAATGGAAGAAGCGCTTGCTAGGGCTGGACTTCCTTCTTCTAACACGTTCCATGGTCGCTCTTAATGGCTACCCGACTAGTTTGTGGCGGCATCAGAGCTCTTGGTTATTCTTCCTCTTGCCATCACGGTTAATTGATGAAATAATGGAATAGCAGTCTAGTCCCATCGAGCATGCCAAAATGATGACGATCGATTTTGGTAATCGGTCAACCAAGGGTTCTGGAACCCAAACTACTGTATGAGACATGAAAATGTGGAGAAACGGCGTGAACAAGAAGAAGAAGAGTAAAATGAACACACAGGATTTTATCATGGTTCGACTAAAGCCAGTATGGCCCCTACGTTCATAGTAATTGTATTTGCTTTGAGGTTGTTTCTCTGCTTAGTTTTACAAAGTTACAATACTTATAATTCTATCTCTATTTTAGAAGAGTTTTTACATGTATTTTTCTATATCTGCTACAATGGACTCCCCTCCTATTTATAGGAGCGAGAAAGGTTACAAGTTATAATTTATCATTATAAAACTATGATTACAATAGCATCATGTAATAAATACTAAGCATCAGTTAATAAATGCGGGGCAAATCATTGTCGGACTTTAGAGGCTGATTTACAAGTTAGAAATATGTTCAGACTGTCTGTCAGACATTACCTGTTTCCAATTGTGCGGGGGGAGCTCACTATTGTCTTAGTCTGTTGGAGGCTTCAAGCTCATGCTACGCGATCTGCTATCTGGCTTTAGTGACCTTATTCCAGATTAAGCTGCACCTTTGTCCTGATCTGGTCCATTGGGCCTTTGCTAGCTCATTCCATAAAATGCCCATAACAGTAACCAAGTGAACCAAGGATATTTCCAAATTTAAATTACTCATATTTCTATGGATTGTAATAAAAATGCCATCACAAAAAAAAAATTGAAAGTAATGAGAATGTAACATTTAGTTCATGGGCATAAGAGTAAAGGTACATCATATAGTTTCCCATTTTAGACAAATAATGTAGCATGCAAAAGAACCTTCATTACACAAAGACAACTAAGAGAATACCTTAGCATCGAAAACTTGTTTGCTTTGGATAGATAAGATTTCCAAAACTATAACACCCTTAGAAATTAATATGCTTTATAAAGCATCTCTGATTAAAACAAGTAACAACCCTTTTAGGCAGGCTATTGCATGCAATAATTATAAAATGATCTTGTATAACATAACTCAAAGACCCCATGAATAAATACGAATAACCTCACTTTCATGATAATTATCCATAATAATGCATAAATCTTTCAAAAAAAAAATCTAGGATACCAAAATTGTTTAGAACAACAATAAAGTACATTTTAATTACATTTACACACGTGATTAATTTTGTCATGAAATAGCATATCAAATTATCACAAAATTAAAAGTTACATTTAAACAGCTTCAATTTTAATCATTACAATGATTATACAAACAAATAATTAGTGAGCACCATGTCATACTTAACAATATGGAGTGTGGCAAATATTAGTCAATCCCACCTAAATCATTTATAAATAGCTATGTAATTCAACTCCACATACACATTTGTGAAAATTTAAATGAATTTTATAATATAAAAATAATAATGAATTACATTGCCGAAAATTTAGGATTGATTTTAAAATTATTGTCGAGTTTGATGATCTCGTTGTCTCCCAATTTCATGTTTTACCAAAAGGACATCAGAAAAAAAAAAATACAATTTCATTAGTATACAAAAAGACAATCATATAAGTGGTTATACATTATGGTCATACATTATTGAGATAATATGAAATTAAATTCAAAATAATGAAAAATTATATTATATTTTAATAATATTCAAATAGATATCCTTTAACAGTATTAGATGAATAGTTTCGCACAGATCAATAATAATACTACAATATAACATATGGTAAAACAACAACCAAATACACAATAGGTGCCCTAGTCAGTTGATATCAAAAACATAATGGTGGCTTAGTCAGCCGGATAAAATTAAAATTACAAAACTAGCTTAGTTAGTCAAGAGAATAAGCCACATGAATATAATTATAAATTAAATATAATATATTCTAAAACTTAAATCATACATTTATTGAAAATGTAAATTAACTCCAAAAAAAGTGAGTCAGAAATTTCTCTCTATTATACCATATTAATAATTTCATGTTGCATGAAAGAAAAATACAATAATTATTTATGCATCGACTAACGCATAAATATATTCTAGAATTTGTTAATAAATAAACACTGAATTCATAGAACTTTATTTTCACTAATAAAATTCTCATTAGGATAACAATTACCCATAATTAAAATTAAAACCACTAACACATTTTTAATAGCATGCATTTCAAGAAAACAACAAAAATTCATCATTCTAACATATAATAGATTTCCAAAAAGTGTATATACTATACTAAAATAAATAGTAAATAGCAACACTTTCCAAAATATTTATAAATGAAAATAGTAGAAAAGTAAAATTAGACATGATAGAGGGCTCCATCATGCAAACTAAAATAAAAGAAATCAAAGTAATATCAATCATAAAGAGAAAAATGTATTGTAATACATAGAAAGGATACTAATCATATATCTTATAAATTAATATGAATAAACCACTTTAATAATAAATATCCACGTCAACCCAATAGGATTTCATGTTATGGGATAAAAAATAAATGAATTAATGCAACAAAAAGAGACTGCATAATACCATAAACAATGCAATATGTTATTTCATGGGCACAAAGATAAATAATAAATATAATTATGAGTATATAAAACATCACTACATCCTCCCCTAAGCATGCTATATGTAAAAATCCTCCTAAATTGAAGCCAACCAAAACAATACTCTAATATTGGGAATTCATCCTCTTTAGGCACATAAATTCTTAATAATAAAGCATGTCTAGAACTAAAAATGCTTCAATAAGCTAATTTATAATTAAAACACATTACTATCCCTTTTGGATAGATAATTGTATAAAATAACTAAAAATTAATCCTAAAAATATTCATAACTCAAAGACCTTATAAATAAATATGAATATTTTCACTTTGGTGACAATTATTCAAAATTAATCTAAAAGTCTTCCAAAAAAATCTAGGATATTAAAATCAAACCCAAAACTAACATTTAAAAATATCAAAATAATCATTTGCACCATATGTAATCACTACGTAATGGGATGTTTTACAACATGCACCAATTCGGATCATAATAGTGCCACATTACATTCAAATCCACAATTTCAAGTTTTATTAAGTAAAAAAAATAATAGATTTTATTATTTATGCCTAACTTTCAAAAAAGGAGTTATATATCACATAAGTGCATAAGACAGTAGTCGTATCACAATATTTTTTTCAAAAAATATCATCATTTTATTTTATTAAAATTTTTTTTTTAATAATTAAAAAATATAATAATATATCATAAATATTTAATGTAGCGGATTTTCAATGATAAGGCAAAATTATAAGATGGGTAAATAAGACTTGATCCCTTGATTTCTAAGTTCAGAGCCCAATAAACTATCAAGGACCCATTTAGGAAAATAGCTTAATTAAGCACTTATGTTTATAAGATTCAATAAGCTCTTTTTGATAAATATTTTCATGAAACTTATTGAAATAAGCTCAAATGGGCTTATTGAAGGGTCATAAGTTATTTTCATAAGTTTAAACAAACACCTAAATTTT
>JANHAO010009006.1:0-18758 GCA_026873985.1 Saraca asoca | reverse complement strand
ATATTTATTTACTTAATTTTCTTGTTAAATAGTAGTTTTTAAATGTATATTGAGATTATGGCTATAGATTGGGTAAGCATACCTCTACGGCTATATTTATATTTACATACATACTTTTGAATATGATTTTTAAATGAGATTTTTAGGTGATCATGAGATTATTTACTCACTGAGTTTCAATGAAACTCACTCCTTCATTTCCATGTTTTTTAGAGTTAGAAGATATTCCTTCGATTGCTCCACACCCTCCTAGCTCCAGATCTACTCCTTGATCGAGTAGGTTATTCTTGTAGCGATTAAAGGTATATAAATGGTGTAATATTGGTAGTTGGATTAGTGAATGTACATATGTGTTTGTCTAGATGCCTAGTAGGATATAGATTATATAGTTTGGGCCACTGCATATTATTATATCATTATACAGGTTATGTAGGGCATGTAGCCCTTGTATTATTGTATAGGCTTGGAGGCTAGGTGTTTGAAAAACAGAGGAAACTCTATCTGATTTTCATTAAAAAGGATATACGCATTTTTAGATAGTATTGGTTGATTGTATGTCATTGTTGCATTGTAAGGCTTGTAGAGAGTTTCCTGATGGAAGAGGTTTCTTAATGGTGACCTTCTACACCGGTCACGTTCTGTTGGTTGGGGCATGATAGCCACATATTGTTTTGATGATCAGTCGATCTAAAAATCATGATTATAGGCTTGAGTCATCAAGTTCGATTCTTTTCTCCTAACAAACAAATGGCATATAATCCATCCAAATAGCGAAAATAAGTCTCCGATTTTGATGGAAATGCCAAGGAATACAAAGAATCTTTACATATTCTAGAAGGACCAATCATAAGATCTAAAGCTAAGAAGGTCAAGGAAGCTCTCCAAGATTAATTCAAGATAAGCTAGCACAAGGAAGAAAACTTGGAAAGACTATCGAGTGTGTCATTTGTATTAGCGCCACATCACCATGAAATGGCACCATATCATCACCGTGAAATTACGCCACATCAGTATCATTTTAGTTTTTGCATTTTGATTAAATTATGGCATTTTATTTTGTTGTGACTTTTTAAAACATTTTTTGTCCTTTTAATATGTTGAATGTTTTTATTGAGTTTTAGTTTTGGACCTATTTAAGACCTTTTTGTGCAGGCTATTTTTTTTTTCTTTTTAAGTTTTCTTAGGGTTTCTTAAGAGCTATATAAGGAGGCTTGTTCCTTGTGCTAAAGGAGATTTTCAAATGAACAATAATGATAGCCACCTTTGTGAGCTTTCTCTTTTTTGTTCTTGAATGAACTGTTAGACATATCAAAGGGATTCAACTTTTATGGTGTCTTCCATCACTTATCGCTCCCCTTTTACCTTTTCTGAAGTGTGGCATGAATATTCTTCTATACCAAGGTTCGTATCTCTTTATAGGCATTAGGTCAAGGTTTTTCTTTGTTTTTGCCAAAATTTGGGATGATTCTTGGCAATTTTGGGTTGTTTGTGGGTTTCATAGAGCCATTGTTCTTATAGGGTTCACATCATTTGGTACTCAGAGCTTTGGATTCCCAATTTTCAAGTTATCATTTCAATTTTTTCTGTTCTGGTCTATCTGAAATTGCAGCATTTTTCTTCTATTCTATGCTGTTTGATTATTTGTGATTTCATGAATAGTTTATTAAAAAAACATAAACAAGTGAAAGAAAGAAGAAGAAGAAAAAAAGTGAGTAATTACTGTATAATTGTTTTAGAAGGAAGAAAGAAAGAATCAGTATAGTTATAAAAAAAGGAAAAAATTCTGCAGTAAAATTATTGAAAATTGACACTATTCATTGGAATAAAAAAAATTAGTATCTAATTTGGGTGAATGAATATTCAATGTCATAAGCCTAGACTTTTCATTTTAAGCCAATCTCTATTGTCTTGATTGAATTCGCCAAAATTTTCCTTTTCCTTATGAATTTCGATCCTAATCTTTAAATTTTTGTTTGATTCCTTATTTTGAATCTCCAATATTTGAGTTCCTAAGCAGTGTTTGTTTTTTTTTCCTTTCATTCCAGATTGATTGGTGAAGATGAATTGCTACACTTGTTGAATTTCACTGGTTATGTCTTTTTAGTTCTTAAAGAATCGCAAGAGGGAAACTAAGAGTGTTAAAAGGCAAGAGTGTGTGAGCACATTAGAGGGTAAAAATCATAAATTAGAGTGCAAACATGACTATGAGAGTCTCCCAAATCAAATGAGAAAAGTGCTATTGGTGAGGACTTGTTTATCTAATACTTTCTTGCAAGAACTCTTTTCAAAATGTCAGGGAGTGATGGAGATAATAAGCTTTGACCCAATAATATCATGTTCACATTGAGGGCTAGGAAATAATAACTTGAAGGGTTTAATGAGAGATTTGATGAGTTGGATGAAAGAATTGGAAAAGTTGAAAATAGACAACCACAAAGAAATTGATGTGAAAAGAGAAATAGGAGACAAAATAACTACCAAGAGAGGATTTTGGAAGAAAAATGAGATTTAGGTAGTAACGAGGAATGATACCAATCTTTTGAGTCTAAAAGGAGTGAAAGAAGAAGTGGTAAGAGAAATATGAGAAGAAAAGGTGAAGGTGCTAGGCAAAGAGGAGATAAAGTTAATACAAATCTTGATATCATGAAAATGAAAATTCCTTCATTTCAAGGAAAGAATGATCTTGAAGCATATCTAGAATAGGAAAAGAAGATCGAGGCAATTTTTGATTGTCACAATTATTCTCAAGAGAAGAAAGTAAAGATTATTGTCATTGAATTTACAAATTATGCCATTAGGATCAAATTCTATTGAATAGAAGAAGAAACTATTAGAGATTTATTAAGACTTGGGAAGAAATGAAAGCTTTTATGAGAAGAAGATTCACTCTTAATCACTATTATAAGGAGTGGTACGAAAATCAAGGCCTCACTTAAGGATCTAAAAGTGTTGGAGACTATCACAAAGAAATGCAAGTTGTTATGATTAGAGCCAATGTTGAGAAAGATTGAAAAGCTATAATGGCTAGATTTCTTCATAGGCTGAATAGAGATATTGCTAATGTGGTGGAACCACAACATTATATGGAGTTGGAGGATATGATGCATATGGCTATGAAGGTGGAAAGATAACTTAAGAGGAAGAGTTATACAAAATATGGGCATAATTCAAGTTCTTCTTATAAGTCTTATTGGGATGAGAAGTTTGAGAAGAAAAATGACAAAGCCAATGTCAAACATAAAACTGAATCCTCATCAAAAGCTAAAGGAGAAGATCCTAGAGGCAAGGGCAAGGTTGAAGGCTAACAAAAGCAAAGAAACATCAAATACTTAAGATGTTTGTGATATGGGCACTGTGCTAATGAATGTTCAAACAAGAGAGTGATGGCGATTAGAGGAAATAGAGAGATAGAGTCTAAAAGTGAATTTGATGGGGGGGAGAATCAATGTCTAATATGGAAAAGAATAGTGAGGGAGTAGAATTTTCTATTGAAGGTGAAACATTGGTAATTAGAAGAGCATTCAGTGTATGAGCTAAAGAGGAGAATGAAGAGCAAAGCGAAAGCATTTTCCATGCAAGATGCCACATCAATAGAGGAGTTTGTAATTTAATTATTGATGGTGGTAGTTGTGCTAATGTTGCTAGTACTATTTTGGTGGAGAAATTGAATTTTCCTACTTTGAAACACCCCACTCCTTATAGATTGCAGTGATTGATTGATAGCGAAAAAGTTAGAGTGACAAAGCAAGTGCTAGTTTCATTTTCTATTGATAGGTATCAAGATGAAGTTCTATATGATGCTATACCTATGCATGCTGGTCATTTGTTATTAGGGAGGCCATGGCAATATGATAAGCGTGTGACCCATGATGGGTTCCTAAATAGGTATAGCTTTGTGATGAAAGACAAACCTATAACTCTTGTACCTTTAACACCAAAGAAAGTGTATAAAGATCAAATGAAAATGCAAAAAGATAGAGAAAAGAAAAGGAAGGAAGAGAATAAGAAAGAGAGTGGCTATGAAGAGAAAGAGAAAAAAATAGAGTTGAGAGAAAAGCCAAAGAAAAATTAAAAGTGTTTGCAAAAATGAGTAAAATAAGAAGTGTTTTCTATGTTGCTAGGCCAACATTTGTACTCTTATACAAAAAAGCCTTTGTAAGCACTAACAAATCTGAATTTGTTTTGCCCAGTGCTATTGAATCTATTTTGTAGGAATTTTAAGAGGTTTTTCTAAAAGAAAGTCCAAGTGAACTACCCCATTTGAAAGGAATAGAACATCAAATTGACTTTATTTTTGGGGCTTAAATCCCAAATCACCTAGCTTATAGAACCAATCTCGAAGAAGCCAAGGATATTCAAAAGCAAATGGAAGATCTTCTGGCAAAAGGATTCATTAGAGAAAGTGTGAGTCTATGTGCCGTTTTGGTTTTATTGGTGCCTACGTAAGATAGAACTTGGAGGATGTGTATTGACTATCGATTGGTCAATAAAATTACTATAAAGTATAGACATCCCATATCTAGGCTAGATGATATGCTTAATGAATTGTATGGATCTTGTGTATTTTCTAAGATTTATTTGAAAAGTGGATATCATCAAATTTGCATGAAAAAAATGTGATAAATGGAAAACTGTATTCAAAATAAAACATGGTTTGTATAAGTGGTTAGTTATGTCATTTGGTTTGACTAATGCACCTAGTATCTTCATGAGGTTAATGAATTATGTTTTACATGTTTTCATTAGTAAGTTTGTTATTATCTACTTTGATGATATTTTTGTGTATAGCAAACATGTAAATGAGCATGTTGACCATTTGAGATGTGTGCTACAAGTTTTAAGGAATGAAAAATTGTATTCTAATTTTGAGAAATGTTCATTTTGCATGGAACAAGATGTATTTCTAGGTTATATTGTGAGTAGCAAAGGGATAGAGGTGGATGGAGAAAAGGTTAAGGCAATTAGAGAATCACCTACACCTAAAGCTGTTAGTGAAGTTAGGTGTTTTCATGATTTGGCTAGCTTTTATAAGAGGTTTGTAAAGGATTTCAGTACTCTAACTGCACCATTAACTGATTTAATAAAGAAGAATATGAGATTTAAATGGGAAGAAGAGAAAGAAAGAGCTTTTAATTTGCTTAAAGGAAAGTGAAGTTTTGCACCTTTACTTGCTTTGCTTAATATTACTAAAACTTTTGAAATTGAGTGTGATGCCTCAGGTATTAGTATTGGAGTTGTTTTGATGCAGAAAAAATGTGCAATTGCTTATTTCAATGAAAAGTTAAATGGAGCAGCTCTTAATTATCCTTCATATGACAAGGAACTTTATGCTTTGATACTGGCTTTGGAGACATGGCAACACTATTTGTGGCCTAAAGATTTTGTTATCTATACTAGCCATGTATCTTTGAAGCATTTCAAAGGTCAAGGAAAGTTGAATAGGGGACATGCTAAGTGGATGAAATTTATTGAGATATTTCCATATGTCATCCAATATAAGCATGGTAAAGATATTGTGGTGGTTGATGCTTTGTCTCTACTATGCATGCAAAATTATTTTGTTTTGAATACATTAAATATTTGTATGTAAATGATTATGATTTTCCTCTAGTTTATGGTGCTTGTGAGAAAATAGCTTTTGAAAAATTTTATAGACATGATAGATTTTTATTTAGAGAAAATAGATTGTGTGTGCCTAAAGTTGGTCCTTTTTTAGTTTGGATTCTAGATGAATTTTAGTGGAAGTCTTGAATTTTCTTCTGAATTTTTCAAAAAATAAATTATCAAAGTTTATTTAAAGAATATTATTACTTTTATTGAAAGCTAGAATCAATTATTATCACCTTTTGAGATTAATTCAGATTGCAAGACTATTTATTAAACAAAATGTGCAAGTAAAAATTAATGCAGTAAAGTAAATAACACAAGAATTTTTAAAATGGTTTCACTTCAGTTAAAATCACAATTGAAGTGTAAATTCACTCCGACTGAATCCTCAACTGGATGTTTCTTTTTATTACTAAACACAAGATTTTACTAGGCTTTTGAGAACTAGTTCACACAAGAATTCATCAGGTTCTTGCAAACCAACTTAGATATAAAAAATCATTACACCTTCTAACAACTCTGATCAACCTCATAATTAAAGAAGATACAAAGGGAAGATTAACCTTTTCCTTTATATCTCAGATTTCTAAACCCTACAAATCTAAAACAGAAACAAAGTTTCAAGATAGAAAATACACTTACTTGAATTGAGATGTGGATCTTAATTATCTAGTGTGTAATCTCCTTAAATATGATCCAAAACTGATTCAATTTCATAAAAGCATATAAGGTAGAGATAAATCAGCTTATAGCTCTATTTTCTCTCAGTTTTTCTCACTTGAAAATTATAGAAGTTGTTGCATTTGAAATGAGGTTAAATGGTATTTATAGTATGGCAGCCGACTTTTAAAAAATAACTAACTTTTAGATTGTAAATTAATTCAAGAATCGATTCAGAGTAGTTATCAACTTATCAATCGGTTTATCTATAAATATCATTAAGAACTTCATGACTGAATCAATATGTGAATTGAATCACAATATCATGTAAAAAGGTAAGAATCGATTACCTAATTGATTAAGAAAATTTTCTAACTTTTGGTAAAAGCATTTTTCAAAATAATTCTTCATAAATTGATTCATGTTTGTTTCACAGGATTTTTAGTATGAATTTTTTCGTGAATCAATTCACACAATAAAAAATAGTTTTTATAAAAAATTGCACCTATGAAAGAGTATTTAAAAACTTTGTTAGAAAACTTTTGGTTTTAACTCCTTTCAAGTGATTTATTTCTACCTTAATTTAACTGATTTAAGAAATTTATTTGGATCAAATATGAATTAGATCATACTTACAAAAGATCCTAAATAAGACAATAAAATTGCTATATCTAAAGGTGGATCTCTTGAACAACATTAGGTTGACTTTGATCCTGCAATTAAATAACAAACACTAAACATATGGTTAGATTATGATATTAATCAAATTATTTTCAGCATCAAAACTAAAGATAGTATGATAGCAATGCTGATAACTCTCTAGCAAGGCTAAAAATCTCCCTTTTTCTTATGGTGACAAATAATTTTAGATGAGAGTCATAGTTTATCCAAAATTTGAGTTTGAGTAAAAATATTCTCATCTTTCTTATATCTCCCCTTTCAATGAGGGTCAAAGGTTTTCAAAAATTTAAAATCTTTCTTACTCCTCCTTTAAAATCTAAAATCTTTTTGTACTTTTTTTTTCATCTAAAACCTCATTACTATATTGAGTATTAAAATCTCATTTTTCTTAGTTTCCTTTTTTTTTTAATCTTTCTTACCATTACTGCCCCTTTTAATTGTACATAACAATCTCATCTAAAATTTCTTCTTACTTCCCCTTTTGGCACATCAAAAGAAATAATACATATACAAAATCCATAAAGAGTGAAGTAAAAAAGAATGAATGATATATAGTCAGTATTCATATACAGAATCTAAAATTCAATCAAAATACAATATCAAAATAACTATATAATAGGGGAAAAGGGATGAAGGGACTTAAGTGAGTAAGAGAGAGAGTTTTCGATGGTTGTAATAAGAAAATTATGAAATATGTTGTGAATTGATTTAGAGAGCAAATATGCATTGATTTAGAAATTGATTCATCTAGGCTAATTAAAATTTTCAAGAATTTTGAAATCTTCTTGAAGGATAAAAAATTTTGTAAATCGATTCATATTATAAATTTTGGAGAAGTGAATTGATTCTTAAATTAATTCAAAAACTTAAAGAAATCTTGGAGAAATTCTAATCAATATGTGAATCGATTCAGAGAATTCTAAAAATAGTTTTCATGCAATTTTGTTACAAAATGGTTAATTAATTATATGTTTACCAATTCATGATTAATTTAATACCATTGAAAACTCAGATCTCACATCAAATACTTACAAAACAAACATAGGGGAATTTTTGATGCCTAAGGTAGAATTTGCAAAGTAAAATACAATTAAGCAAAAAAGATAAAATTAATATTTTGATATTTTTATTTTTGTTCTCAATCATGTGGCAAGAGCAATTATTGTCCAAGAATCATTAATTGCTTCGTCCACAAACCTACAAAATAGAAATTATGCTTGCATAGGTGGTACCCAACTGATCTTGGGTCTAGATCTATTAGAAAACATAGTCAAATTTCCTTTAGAGGTGGATACTTTAGGTAACCAAATTAATTTGTCATTTGATTTCAAAACATTAGTTCCATTTCTTTATGGACATTATCTAATATGATGTCCTCTTTGATTACAATAGAAGCAGTTAATGTAAGTAAAGTTCCTTTTTGTCTTTTGCTGTTTATAGCCTAATCCTTTCTTATTTTGAAATTTCTTTTGATTCTTTAACATGTTGTTGAGTTTCATCTCACTGTTAGTAAAGCCTTGTAAAGCTTTGGTCAAGCTATTTATTTTAGATATATAGGATTCATATTTATCATAGATCTTACTTTTACTCAACACTTTTTTAGCTAAAACATACAAGTCAATTGTTTTCCTTATCAATTTGTTTAATTTTCTCAAGCAAGCTTTCATTTTCAATGTTTGTATGCTTTAACTCTTTCTTAGCTTTTCGTAATGATTCAAAAAGTTCATTGCATATATTAGCAAGCTCATCATCAATCTCATCATTACTAGAGCTAAACAAAATTTTATCATATACCCCAATGTTTTCATCTTCTTGTGCCATGAGGCAGAGGAGTGCTTCTTCTTCTTTTTCTTTGGAATCCACTTACTCGTCTCCCCAAATAGCTAAGTTAGATTTCTTGAAGGATAACTTCCTTTTCTTCCTTTCATTTTCCTGATTTTTCTTTAGATATACAGGGTAGTCCAGTTTAATATGTCGGGCTTCCTACATTCAAAACAACTTGGAGTAGTGTCAGAAGAATTTCTTTTCTCATTCTTATTTTGGTTTATTCTTTCTGGAGCAGCTCTTCTCTTTTCTCTATTTCTATTTTCTTTAAGCATTCTTTGAAGCTTCTTGTTTAATAAGACTATGTCATCTTCTTTATCTCCATTTACATAGTTATCTAATTCATTTTCATCATCATCAAATGTATTTGTAGCTTTTAGTGCTATGGTTCTCCTTTTCTTATCATCACCATTCTTTTTTATGTCGTTTTAGCACAAGCTCATGTTCTTCTAAGTTGCCATGAAGCTCTTAAATGGTAGGTATTCCTATTTTGAGTGATTCTTTGATAGCTATAACTTTAGGTTGCATTCCTCTATTAGAGACCTTAATATCCTGTACACTAGATCTGCATTATCAAAAGTTCTACCAAGAAGCATAAGATGGTTAGTGTTGATGGTAAAAAGAGGTAGGGGTGAGTAGAAGTCCCACAACAATGAGAAGTTGGGTATCCTCGTGCCTTATAAGGTAGAGGCATGCCAAGCCTAAATGTAAGAGGCATCTTTTAGGGAGAAGGTGAGCAGTAACCCGCACCCTTAAGGGACAAAACTATGAGGAGGGCCATGAAGGGCCATACTCCAAAGTGGATCATACCTCACACTTGGGCAAGGTTCATTCCGACCATCATCATTTGGTGCCATCTGTGGGGGCCCCTAATGCCTTGCCACGCATGAGCCCATTTGACTTGGGGGGTTTATGTTGATGGTAAAAAGAGGTAGGGGTGAGCAGAAGTCCTATATCGATGAGAAGTCAGGTGTTTTCGTGCCTTATAAGGTGGGGGCATGTCAAGCCTAAACATAAGAGGTGCCTTTTAAGGAGAAGGTGGGCAGCGACCTACACCTCGAAAGGACAAAATCGTGAGAAGGGCTACGATGGGCCATACTCTAAAGCGGATAATACCTCACACGTGGGCAAGGCTCATTCTGACTATCATCATTTGGCATGAGTGTTAAGGGTATTTTTATAGACTAGGTGGAATGGGCTGACAAAGGCCTAATAGATCGAACCAAAATGAAGAGTGCGACCCAATTTGAAGTGAAGCCGCTGAGGTTAGATGGTAGATTGCACTGCACAAGCTCGGGGCTTTCAGCAAATCAAAGCTACAGTGAGCTCCCCCCTTCAATGCAATTGGAAATAGCTTATGTTTGATAGATAGTCTGAAATTACTTTTAACTTGCAACTCAGCCTCCAAAGTTTGACAATGATTTGCCATGTATTTATTATCTGACATCAAGCATTTATTGCTTGTTACGGCTGTAATCATAGTCTTGCAATGATACCTGCTTCTATAAATAGGAGGGAAGTCCATTATACTAGATATAGAAAAATTACCTATTGAAATTCTACTGAAATAAAGAGAGAAAACAATGATCTTTGTAGTTCTACTAAGAAAAACAGAGGAATAGCTTCTAAAAAACAAATACATTCATCATGGATGTAGGGGCCGTATTGGCTTTAGCCTAACCATGTTAAAACCTTTTGTGTTCTTTTTGTTTGCCTTCTTCTTCTTCTCATTGTTTCTCTATATTTTAATATCTTCCGCAGCAGTTGGGTTCAAGAACCTTTAGTTGACCGATTACTAAAATCGACCATTAACATTTTGGCATGCAAGTGGGACCAGACTGCTTTCCTATTGATCTATCAACCAACTGAGATGGCAAGAGAAAGAATAACTAGGAGTTCTGATGCCACTGCAAACCAACCTGGTGGTCGTCAGCAACAACAATGAAACATCTTAGAAGAAGGAAGCCCAGTCTTAGCAAGTGTTTCCTCCATCCCCCCGAGAACTGACGACATGCATGTGTTGTACCAACGCCAGGAGGCACTTGAAAATATAGTCAGAAAACTTGCTGATGCTGTTACAGCGCTAACACAAGTGCAAACCTATAGAGTCTAAAGACAGGTGAAAGTTGTAGCCGTGGGAGGAGCAAATTAGGGGCCATAAGGAGAGGTACCAGTTCAAAGGGAGAAGCCGACAAAGGAAGGGGCTCGACATGCAAATTCAACCCATTCTTTTAGTTTGTGACCCAGATCGTAAGACCATTGGGATCACGACCATAATAAAGGTAAATAACCTAGAAGCTCGCACCACACTAAGGGCTCGAACGCAGTCTGTGATAGCACCAGAGGTCATTGGTCTGAAATGCAAAACTCGATGGTAGAGGAGTTACTATAGAGGGTCCAACGATTGGAAAAATGCCTTTCAGCTCAGGACCAATCAGGTTGCTATGAGGAGAGAACCCTACTCTCTAAGGAGATTGAGACAGAAGCCTTTCCTCATTAGTTTAAAGTCCCTACCATCTGTCATATGATGGAAAGAGTGACCCTTATGACCACTTGGATGCCTTTAACATCCAAATGGATCTCCAGACCACTAACCCCCTGGTCTCTTGGGGATGTACTTAGGGCATGGTTTAAGAACCTTCCAGCTCACATCATTAGAAGCTGGGAGGAGTGCCAAAAAAAGTTCATTGATTAATACAGAGGTTTAAGGAGGCATCTCATGCCATCTTGTCACCTCATTACAATTTTTCAGCCAAGAGACGAGTCATTGAAGGATTATATCACCGGGTTCCGAAACAATGACAGTGTCTTGATGGTGATCTCAATGGGTCTTCACAAAGATCGGAAGTTATACGAGAGCATTTACAAGTCTCCTGTAAGAAACTTGCAAGAATTTTATGAACAAGTTGTAAAAGAGGTTAGATGGGAAGAAACCTTCAGCTTAAAGAAAACTGGACAAAGAAGCAAGGTGGGCAGTTCTACCTTCAACCAGACTAAGAAAGGGAATAGCCGCAGAAAGGGCAAGATGGTCCAGAATGTTAGCACTAAAATTCGACCGGCCGAGAAAGCATGAAGGGAGCGAGCTGAACCTCTAGGTCACTATAATAATTATAGCATCCTATCTGACACCTTGGACAGGATATTCACAGCAAAGAAGTATCAAGAAGATTTTAGGCATCCTAAGCCCCTGAAAACCCCACACAAGAGTAAGGATATCAGTATATTTTGCACCTATCATAATGATATTGGGCATAATACCTCAGAGTGTAGGTCACTCAAGAATGTGATTGAGGACCTAATTAGAAAAGGTCGCTTGGGAGATTACGTGGTGCAACTTGCAGGGTAATGACCCCAATGATCTTAGTCATTAGCTCAGCTATCCCAATAGGCCGAGCCAGAGCAGCCAGTTGTGGTTAGGACCATCTATAGCATCTATGGTGGGCCACACATTGCTGGAACCTCATGAAGCTTGCATAAGCATTATGTGCAGAGTGTGAGCTATGTCTTGTCCATAGATTATGAGTCAGAAAGGCCCACTAAGAGAGCTAAGATCGCTTTTGAGTGCATTATTTTTGTAGATGATAATGCACGGGGGAATCCAATCACCCCATAATGATGATCTCATCATACGGGTGACTATTAGCAACACCAAAGTATGAAAGATCATGCAGGATATGGGAAGCTTGGTAAATGTCATGTACAAAAAAATGCTTTGAGCAAATGCGGTTGGAAGAAAGCAACTTAAAGCCTTCACCTGAAGCTTTTTTTTTGGCTTTATTAGGGATGCTATCTTTCCTGTAGGGCAAATCAAACTTCCTCTTACTTTGGGGGACCAAAACTACTGAGCCATAATTTTGGGAGACTTCCTAGTTGTTGACTACCTTTCATCCTACAATATAGTGTTGGGCCAGCCTATAATGAATGACCTAGATCTAGTCATGTCCACTAGAATGCTTACAGTGTGATTCCCAACCCCAATAGAGTCAGGTGTGTGCGAGGAGAATAGTACACCGCCTGGCGATGCTATAAAGATGCTGTTAGAATTGGGGAGAAAGGGAAAAGAGTTAATGTGGTCTCCAGCGAGGAACGCCAAGCTCTAAGCATCGTGGGAGTGAGTCACGATCTCGACCCTCACGACCTGGATGTAGAGAGGGAAATCGGGGCTTATTGAAGAGCTTGAAGAGGTGTAGGTCAATGAGGTAGATAGTCAGAGATGCTTCAAGCTAGGGAAAAACTTACCCGATGATATGAAGGCCCAGTTGGCCAATTTTCTAAAAGCAAACCTGGACGTTTTTGCATGGAGTCATGAAGATATGGTAGGGATTGATCCTAAAGTTATGTCTCATAAGCTGAACATAGATTCCTATCATAAACCAGTTCGCCAAAAGATGAGACCCTTGACTGCTGAACGGTCAGTAGCCTTCCAGGAGGATGTAGACAGACTTCTGGCTAATAGTTTCATTTGGAAGGCCTATCACCCAACCTGGGTAGCAAATCCAATTCTTGTAAAAAAGAAAAAAGGGAAGTGGAGGACATGCATAGACTTCACCGACCTTAATAAGGCTTGTCCAAAGGATAACTTTCCATTGCCTCGAATTGACTAGCTCGTCGATGCAATAGCCAGACATCAGCTCCTTAGCTTTATGAATGCTTATTCAGGGTACAACTAGATACCTATGGAGCCTTAAGATGAAGAACATGCCTCTTTCATTATAGATCGAGGACTTTACTGTTACAAGGTGATGCCCTTTAGGCTAAAAAATGCAGGAGCGACTTACCAGCGGTTGGTTAATAAAATGTTCACAGAGCAGATCAGGAGGAATATGGAAGTCTATGTTGATGACATACTCATAAAGTCTAAATAGGTCATGGAGCATGTCAGGGATTTGGAAGAAATGTTTCAAATTCTAAGAAAATACCGGATGAAGTTGAATCCATTGAAATGTGCATTTGGAGTGTCCTCAGGAAAATTTCTTGGGTTTATGGTGAATAACAGAGGGATTGATGCTAACCGAAACAAAATTAAGGCACTCATCAACATGAGGTCCCCATTTGGGGTTAAGGATGTGCAAAGTCTAACTTGTTAGGTTGTTACACTTGGAAGATTTATTTCCAAGGCAACTGATAAGTGCTAGCCATTCTTTGATGTTTTGAAGAAAGCAAAATGATCTGAATGGACTAAGGAGTGTGAAGTTTCCTTCCAACATTTGAAGGAATACTTAGGCTGAGTTCCACTATTGTCCAAGCCTTAGGAATGTGAAAATCTCATTCTCTACCTGAGAGTGTCTTAACACATTGTCAGTGTAGCCCTTGTTCGGGATGAAAGTGGGACTCAACTCCTTATGTACTATGTGAGTAAGAGGCTGGAAAATGTAGAAGAGAACTATAAGCGAAGCTCGCTTACTACCTCGTGACCACTTTTAGAAAGCTACGACCTTACTTCCAAGCATATACACCTAATACCTATTGAGGCAAACATTGCAAAAGACAGACACTTCAGGGCGCTTGCTCAAGTGGGCCATCAAGCTTGCCCAATTTGATATACAATACAAGCCAAGGTTAGCAATCAAGGGGTAGGCATTAGCGGACTTCATTACACAGTTCACTAGACCAGTGGAGAGTGAAGTAGGGCCTTTGGAAGAGCCATGGTGGGAACTTTTTGTGGATGGATCATCTTACGAGCAAAAAACTAGGGCTAGAGTATTATTAATTAGCCTAGAGAGACATCAAATTCTTTGTGCATTGCGATTTGAATTCTAGGCCACCAACAACAAAGTAGAATACGAGGCAATGCTTGCGGGACTTCGTTTAGCAAGGGAAGTACGGGCTGAGAACTTAAGAATCTATAGTGACTCTCAACTTATCGTTTGTCACATAAAGGGTGAGTACCAGGCAAAGGGATCAAGAATGGCTGTCGAACTCCAGAAAGTTCAAGAGCTGTTTACCAACTTCCAAAGGTACGAGATCAGTCAAGTCCGGTAAACTTAAAATGCACATGCAGATGCTTTGGCTCACTTGGCTGCAACTAAAGATGCATATTTCTTAAGTGCAATCCCAGTGAAAACTCTTCCTGCTCCAAGCATTGAGCAAAAGGATGTCTTAATTACAACTATTGTAGCCCAAGACTCGTGGATAAGCTCGATCATGAAATATTTACGAGATGGCGAGCTTCCAAAGAATAAGTTAGAAGTACAACGTATGTGAGCTCATTCAGTTAGGTACTGCATTATTGATAATGTGCTCTATAGAAGGGGTTTTTTAGCCCTACTACTTAGATGTATAGATGGCTCTGAATGTGACATCATCCTTAAGGATATTCACGCCCAACAAGGTTTTTTCTGGCCAACCATGAAAAAGGACGCAATCATCCTTGTTAAATATTGTGATAAATGTCAAAGGTTTTCCAAAGTTCTTCGAGCTCCTTTAGCCAATCTTCAGCAATTGATCAGCCTATAGTCCTTTGCCATATAGGGCATCAACTTGATCGGAGCTCTTCCTACTGGTCATGGGAATTGCAAGCACATAGTAGTTGCCATTGACTATTTTACCAAATGGGCTGAGGCAAAACAACTGGTCGAGATCTCCTATTCCAAAATTGAAAATTTTGTCTGAAGCAACATCATTTGTCAATTCGGGATTCCTTAGCGGATCATGATGGATAACAAGACTCAATTCACCAGCGATCAGTTTATTAATTTCTATAGCAACTTTAGAATTGAAAAACACTTTTTGACCGTAGACCACCCTCAGGCCAATGGGCAAGTTGAAGCTATGAATAAGATCATTAAACAAATCTTGAAAACAAAGCTAGAGGCTAAGAAGGGAGCATGGGTAGATGAGCTGCCAAAAGTGTTATGGGCCTACAGAACCACAGCTTGTAGTATTACTGGTGAGACTCCTTTCTCGATAGTTTATGGGTATGAGGCAATGATCCCCACAGAGCACGAGGTAACTTTACATCAGAGAGCAACATTCGATCCCAAAGAAAATAATCAGTTGCTCGTTGCCAATCTTGATCTCGTTGAAGAACTAAGGGACATGGCTTGCTTGAGAATAACAACTTACCAGAAGTGCATATCAAGATATTATAATAAGAAGGTCCAAACTCGAAGCTATAGACCAGGTGACCTCGTGTTATGACTCATCCAACTTGGAGCTCGAAAACCCAACGAAAGGACCTTGGGTCCAAATTAGGAAGGACCATACGTAATAAAAAAGAATTTGGGTAACAGATCCTATTATTTAGCCGATATAAATGGAGTCGAATTCCCTCGAGTGTGGAATACGACACATCTTTGACCATATTATCAATAAAGGTAGACTTGGCCTCATAAATTTGTAATATTCTTTAAAAATTTAGAATAAAGAAAGATCAAAGAATTCCATTCTTGATTCAATGTTCAATTTTTTTTTTCAAAGTGTTCCTTCGAAAGTTAATCTTATCTAGGCTCAGTAAATAAATCGTGTCCTAATAAGATGACCTGATTGGTTATCTCACAAAGATAAGAAGCTCAAACTTCACATACTATAGTTCATGTTGATAATGCAACTTATTCGAAGCTACTCAATTCACTAACATGGCCTTTGAATCAACAATTTGATCCATCACCTCTATAAGGTATGAAACCATCAGTTAATCTGTTGACAAGATATTCGAATGCTTAAACGAATTGAAAGACCAAAAAAGAGGATCGCTCCAAAAATTTATGATAAAGCAAAAGTTTGAATAAGAGATGTTTTCAATTACAATAAATGTTGGAAAAATTTTAGAACATAAAAAGAACTATAGGGAACTATCTTGGGACTAGCTGGGAGACCAGAAGGGTCCTGAGAAGCAGAGGAATCCACGACAGGCATAGGAGGATTTCCACCACTTGTTCCTCGGGCCCTGCTCTAATCGCTTCCTACATCAGCGAGCTACCTTCAACCTGATTGTTAACCCAAGTAGGAAGATCGCTAGTCAAATCAGCACTTGGGGTGAGGATGCCTCTGCATCTCTGATAAAATCCTGGATGATCGCTTCTATCTCTCCACTAAAGAAAGAGAAGTCAAAATTCGGATGCTTCTGCCATAAAGTGTACATGAAGCTATCGATGGTATAAAAAATCATAGCTTCTTTGGCCTAAGTGATCATGGCAGATGTTTCCTCTTTCACTTTGGAAGTCTTTTCTTCAGCCCGTGTGGCCCTTTCTTCAACTTGCTTGGCAGCCTCTTCAGCTCATCTAACTGCCTATTTAGCTCACAGTGCTTTATCCTTGGCATGAGTGGCCCTTTCTTGAGTAGCTTTAGATTGCTTCTAAAAAATCTCGGCCCCTTGTGCCAGCACTGTCAAATCCTTTCTCCTTTATTAAAGCTTATCCTGAGCCTTGTGAAGTCTCAAAGCTAAATTAGCCATCTCACGAGCAAAGGATTCTTTAACCCTTTTCTTTGCAGTATCGGCACTCTACAGCTAAGCCTTAGCATTCTCTAACTTCTTTCCTAGTTTTGCTGCTTTATTGGTCACCATTGCCAGGCTGGCCTCGAGTTGACCTCATTCCTCCTCCCAGCTTAGGCTTTCATTTCTCAACTTTATCGCCTCCAACATCCCCTAAAAAAAAAAGTAAGGAATCAGAGCATAAACAAAGGAATAAGGAAAATGAGAAAAAAAATGACACCAGCCATTAGGCAGTGGTTAGTCAATATCTCTGCCAAGGCACTCCTCCATATCCTATCATCCTCCAGAGATTCTATATGAACCCCCAAGATTTGGCCCACATTTCTGTTAACGATGCCATAAAGTGCCAAAATCTTGGTTTCCAAGCCTTCGGACCAGTGAGGATCTCTTTCCCCCTGTTGGTTCTTTGCCTCTTGGGAGAAGGCTTAGCTGAAGTTTCCTCTCTATAGCTTGGAGACCTTGATCTTGCTCTCTCGACCTCGGTTGGCCCCAATTGCAAAATGGAGGCTGGGGCAAGCAAAGTCTCCTTTGCAATCATTAAAGAGGAAAGGAGGCCAGCTTGGATGGGAGTCGGAGCAGCAGTAGAAGAGGGATGATAGCCAACTTGAGTGAGAGTAGGAGCAATAGCAGAGGAGGATGGACTGTGGAAGTAGGAGTAGTAGTTCACCTCGACCTCACTGAAGGAGGAGGTTAGATCAAGTTGACTCTTCCCATATCAATTTGCTCACTAAAGTCAGTAGGAGCAAATTCCCTTGTTTTATGAGCTCTTATATCTCATGAACTGTCGATAAGCTCGGTACCAAGGGTGGGAGAAAGCCCATGAGCTCGTAAGTGCTCCTCGTTGAACTTTAAGTCATTCTGAAAGTTGTCGAAGACAGTAAATTTATCAAGCACTTTGATCTTCGCTGCACTCAACTCTGGCCTTTCCTTTCCTACTCCATTTGCAAAGAATACTGTAAAAAGTTAGACTTGAAGTAAAATAAAAAATAAGATCAACTTGCATCCTTCCAACTCACTTACCTGGGTTAGGGACAAATGAAAAATTTTCAAGGTGACGTAAAGATGAGTAAGAGGCATACAACTAATGAGTTTTATAAGGACCCACATTGGATTTTGCCCTAACATCCCCACAAGGTAAAACCTTCTTGTATTTGGAAGGATGAGGTGAGAGACAGTAGACCCCTTTCCACTATCTTATACTTTTAAGGCTATAGAGGTGACAAAGAACCTTAGTAGAAGGGGGAGGAAAGCCATTCTCGAGATGGATTGGTGCCAAAGAAGTCAAAATGGAATAAGCATTGGGAGTTAGCTGAGCAGGAGCAAGCCTCAGCTTGTTCAAAAAATCTATTATATAAGGAGGGACTGGGAACCTAAGATCTGCATTGAGATGATGAATGCTGATGGCAATGACCTTTTTAGGGAGGGAGAAAGCAGTGTGATCACTGTGGGATGGTGCCATGACATGGTAATGATAACTCTATGAAAATAGAGTTATCTTGATGTTCCTAGACTTAAATTATTGAAGTATAAGAGTGATTCTTTATAAATAAGT
>JANHAO010009005.1:0-18753 GCA_026873985.1 Saraca asoca | reverse complement strand
TTAGGTCTGAAAATAATTAAAGTCAGTGGGGGTTAATTTTAAATTATAAAATATCACTCCCTCTCCTCTCCCTTCATTATAAATAATTATCTCTAATCAGAGACAACATAAGAGACAAAATAAAAGAAGAGAAACAAACGTATCTTCACCATCAAAGATACAAGAAAAGAGGAAGGAAGAGAGGGGAAAATTCATACGAAGAGATTGATCAAGAAATTCATGAATTCAGGTATGATCTAATCCTTCATCATGAATGTGAGAATTATAATATCTAAGATTCTATTACAGTTTGATATAATTTTCTGCATGATTTATAATTTAGAAAACTACGAATTAGATTATGGCAACATAAATTTTCCATCAATATGTTCACATAAACATCACAACTTAATCAATAAATTCAAGAGAAATTTATATAATGTGTAATCAAATATCATTACCAAAGATGTCTAAACTCATGTTTCTATGTGCCAATTCAATAAATAAACACTAAAAGGAAAAATAGGTTACTTACTTACAAGGCTAACACTTAGTTGGTTTAAAGAGATCATTCCATTAAAAAAATCAATATCCAACCAATCCGTTTCCTCCATTTCCACTTTTAGGCAAGTATACCTTCTTCCATTCATACCTACTAGTACCACATTTTGGATGCTCAACTTAAAATTCCAAAGTTATTATCCAATGGATTCATTTGGAGTCTCCTATTGCATACTCATCCATAAACACATTCCTAGCCCAATCAAACCCTTTCTAGTTACAATATCATTCCAATTAAATTTATTCAATTCGCACAAAACAGCAAAAGTAATTTCAATATATCCTTAAATTAACTCAAGTCACAAAACCATATTAATAATAGTTAAGATACTAACTTGATGAGGTCACCCACAAATTAACTTAACACTCTTAGGTCTCAGCCCTCACAATACCAAGCGCTCACATCAGTTATCATCTTTAAAACATAACACTTCACACCCTTTAACATTTGTAAAACCAAACACGTTACCTATCACAAGTCAAACCCAACACGGACATTTCAGCCCCTCACTATAATTCATTCATGCCATTTCTTCTGATATTTAAAAAATCACAAATGACCTCATTTGGCAACTCAAACCATCTACCTTATTTTTTAAAAAACTTCATGGCCAATAAACACAACCAGATTTTTCCACTATAATAATTTATATTCTTTAATTTAATTATACCCCAATCTAGCTAAGTTTGTGATACAAGCACATACACTACCCCAAAAGTTCCAACTCATCAAGTTAGCAAATCACTTAAGTATGCAACTATTTTAATCACGTCTGAAGTGGGTTATTCCTACAGAGCCGTTTTTATCATTTCTTTTATATGCATATACTCTACTACAACTTCCCACATGGAAGCCTTATTATACATTGCCACAACTAACCTATAATTTCAATTTAACATCACCGTAACCATTCATATATATCTCAACACAAAAATTATAATCTAACACACATACAAATACTACAATAAGTAAGCAATTCACTCACATTCAGCAGTCATTTCTCATCTCTTAAACTCAGCTGTCTCCCTCTTTCTTTCCAAGGTTGGTTCAGCTAGAACCCAAAGTGGCCAACAAGGCAACAGTCGCTGCTGGCATTGTGGCTGCTGTCCACTGAACCTCTGCTACTATCCTGCCCTGCTTGACCTCCAGTGACGGTTAGTTGGCCAAAACAGAACACTCTTTGCCACTGCTGGTTCAGCTAGTCCAGCAAACTATTGCTATAACCAGAGGAAAGGGACAGCAGCAGCAAGCTTGCAGTGGCGCCGGTGGGGGGGGGGGGGGGTTTTGAAACAAGCTGACTCCAGCAGGTGAGCACGTAACAATACGTTTAAGCTACTCAGCCAAAAGCAGAGCAACTACTGGCTACGGTAGGAAACAAGTCGAGGTGGCCTGGACTGTAAGCAGCAGCTGGAGGACGTGAAGGCTGATCGGAGATGTCGATGGATGCACCGACCGGAGCAGTGAAGAGTCATTCTCTATCTGGATTGCAGACCCATGGAGGTAATGCTATTGTGTAGACCCGGCTGTTCTGCGGCACAGGATGGTGGTCCGACAGTTGCTCTTGGTTTCGCCACCCTCTGTTACTCGGCCCAAACAGCAGGGAGTTCAGCTGCGTCTGAAGCTCGCGCCCACACCAGCTGCAACTGCAGAGACTGACCTGAACGCCGATAAGGAGGAAATTTGATTGCTTGCTGTTGCCAGTTCACTGCAGACCGAACCAGGGTGAACTGTTGAGAAAAAGACGCTGCTGTATGATCTTTTGCTTCGGTGTTATAGAGACTAAAAAGAAAAAAAGAGTAGTTGTGCAAGGGCTTTTGGGGAGGAAGAGACGAAGACGAAGCTGGATCTGCTGCTGCTGCACGTTCTTCTCGGCCAGTTGGAGACAAGTAAGAAGCTCCCAAAACAGCATAGTTTTACATTTACAAGGGGGCTGACATGTTAAGCTGTATTGTATCCCCTCTTTAGACAAAAATGCCCCTAAGGCTGGCACAATTAGAAATAAGTAATGTCTACACTTCTGGGTCTTTTTTGTTTAAAAAAAATAAAAAAAACACAGCATGGCAAAATATATATTCATTAATAATAATAATATCAATAACAATTTGCTTATAGTTTTAAATCCTAATCACAAAACCTTATACTCACCATCATTCAGGAAAGGGTTTAACAAAATCTCCCCCCTTCAGAGGATTCGTCCTCGAATCCTATCGCGGTGTAAGCCTCTCGATCATATGGAATTGGTTGACAGTACCATATCACACCACTTAGATGAATTAACCCATTGTTACACAAGGGCATATGCAACTTCACAATCCATGGTAATTTCTATATCTTCAAACGCATATAATTATGTATGCCTAAATTTAAAGCTAATAACACACTCGTGGCCTGATTCACCTAAACACTTACAAAAAGAAACAAGGTATTTATCATCTGACAAAATTTTGTAGCAACTATACACCTTAAGTTCCTGTCATACAGAGTTGGGGATTAACATAAAGTATGGTTCCTTCTTCCCTAAAACATAAAGCTAACCATCATCAATTTTTTTTCTTATATAATTTACTAATGCAATCTTGCAATTTGTGCATTGGTGAGGGAGATGAAAGTCAAGATTCCAATTGAGGCAAGAAAAGGAAACAATAAATTGAAATTCTGAAAATGGTGTTCTGATTAATTCCAACCACTTTAAAAACGCTTCCTTTTTGTCAAACAATTCATTAATTCAGTCCTAGTTTTACCTAGCTACAAACATCATCCATTAAGACTTACATCTAAAGTATAGTTTAGATAATGATTAGATGATCCAACAGAATTTAATGAGTCCAACAGAATTGTATGCTTCCAATTAGAATGTTTCACCTAGCCAATAATCGTATATCCATCGATTCAAGCATATTCAAATCACTTAACTACTAATTAAATACCATAACATCCAGTATAAAAACTATAGTCTTAAATCTGGTACACAACTAACACCAATTTACACAATTCAATATTCCCCAATTATGTATTACCAATCCAATATTATTACAATCAACTAACACTATTTCCTATCCAGCTAAACATTTTTATTTTTCAATCCTTATTAACTATACAAGTCCTAAGTTGGGATAAAATTAATCACATCCTTAACTATTATCATTTATTGGCTAGCTAATAAGTTACTATCTCAACTAGGATAAATTACCTTCAAAATATCTACAACTTGCACAAGCACGCATATATTTAATAGACAAATAACAATCACTGACAACTTCACTTTTCTCCTTAATATCATGACTTTCATGTGAAAAAGCCTATACATTTACATAGTCATTCTCCTCTAGAACCCACGGTTCGACTTGATCTTTTTGTGCAGTTTTCATGATCATGCTAGTGAGAGCAGGGCAAATATTCTTGCCTTCTAATTCGAATCGATTTTTCATAACTCCATTTCCATTCCTAATCATGATTCTGATCAAGTACAGTTCTGGACTTCCCAAAGGGTTGCAGCTTCGGGCGAGTAGACTCTATGTTCTAAATTTCTTTATCTCAAGTTGAATCAAAGTCTTTAGTTCAAGTCCCACAATTCTAATCATGATTTCACTTGAATTCCACATTTTGGACTTGCGATCATGATCAAACATTCAGTCCCATACATTTTTACAATATGAAAATACCTCCCTACCAAGGTAATTCAATGAAATTATGATAGGCATAACAAACTCTCAACATCTAGGGAAACTAAAAAGTCATCTAAAATTCCATCAGATGCTCACATATATACACATACAAAATCAGCTCCTTTGTAACATAAACTTCCCTCTCTCTCCTTTTTTTTTAATTAACCAAAATCATAAGCTATGGCTCAAAACTCATTAACATTTAACCCAAAGATCGCAAAGATCTAGGACATGTCTTTTTTGTTCATGTGGTCTATTCCCGCACACTAACATGAACATAGTATGGTTATTCTACATTTGCAGTTGTAGGCTTATTGAAAATCAATTTCACTAAAGAGAAGGTTTCGCCAAAAATTTGACAAAGCCCCCTCTATTTTTCAGATGTTTCCAGGGTCACATGCCCTTCCATGAGCCTGTAAAAAAAAGATAAATAGTTCAGAGATTCTCACATATTTACTAGACATTGAAATGATTACAACAATTCAAGACCAACTTCACATGCATATATATACTTTACAATTGCCAATTGAATATCTCAGCTTTATGTCTTCAACTCTTGTCCTGGAATCTTCACGATAATCGGTAAACCTAAAACTAAAACATATTTTTTTCAACAAAGTGTAATGAGTTTCAATGAAACTCAGTAATTAAATCACTTACTCTAAATACTATTTATCTCATATGGCACACATGAAATTTTTAGCAAAACACAACAATTTACAATTTAGCCAATTTAGGCCACTGATTTACCAGGTATTATAGCCATGGATTTATATGACAATAACCTCAATCAATAATTAAATAGTTATACTCATAATTTGTTATTTAATATATATAGATAAAGGATCATTAACTATTCAACATAATCAATATGAAGAATCACCATATTGCTAGTTTCCAAACACATCAATTTAAAGTCTATGAGAAAACTATCACTTTCATAGTCACAATCAATCAATAAGAATGGTTTACTCTTATTCTTTGGCAAATAGAGACATTTTGATTAAATCAACACGTTTCCTTTACAGAAAGCATTCAAGACAAACACTTTCAATTCTATCCATTGAAGGCATACCAACAAACAGAGAGTTGGATACATGAGTAAGTTTCTTTACGCAACTTACCACTCAATTTATAAATCAATATTAAAGTTCTAATTGCCTCATCCCTTCAATAGATATTCTCCCTTTATCTCTCCAACAAATTTCATGGCCATGTTAATATCAATATATATATAGATGTATATAAAGAAAATACTTTTGGAAGTTCCTTAAAGATGTTTCTCCATGAATCCAATTTTCAATTCACACATAACTCATCAAACAGATGCATTGATATATATATATATATATATTTAATGATCATGTCCACATTCAATTAACTAGCCAGTTCCTTACACAAACAATCATTTCCTTGTTGAAGAGGCCATTTCAAGTTTAATTTACATTTGTTGGTTTCTTGAAGAATCTTTTATGGATCCTTACTTGTCAATTCACACACATATTCAATACAATGATATCATTCCATTAACAAATGATTCAATTCATGCAATCCCATATTTTAAAGGCATTCCAAATGAAATGTGTGCACTTACCATTCATTTATACATGTTCACGTAAACATCACAACTTATTACATAAATTCAAGAGAAATTCATATAATGTATAATCAAATATCATCACCAAAGATGTCTAAACTCACGTTTCTATGTGCCAATTCAATAAATAAACACTAAAAAGAAAATTGGGTTACTTACTTACAAGGCTAACACTTAGTTGGTTTAACAAGATCATTCCATTTAAAAAATGAAAATCCAATATCCAACCAATCCATTTCCCCTATTTCCACTTTCAGGCAAGTATATCTTCTTCCATTCATACCTACTAGTAGCACGTTTTGGATGCTCAACGTAAAATTTCAAAATTATTATCCGATGGATTCATTTGGAGTCTCTTATTGCATACTCATCCATAAACACATTCTTAGCCCAATCAAACCCTTTCAAGTTACAATATCATTCCAATGAAAATATTCAATTCGCACAAAACAGCTAAAGCAATTTCAATATATCCTTAAATTAACTCAAGTTACAAAACCATATTAATAATGGTTAAGATCCTAACTTGATAGATGACCCACAAATTAACTTAACATTCTTAGGTCTTAGAATTCTCAGCCCTTACAATACCAAGCACTCACATCAATTATCATCTTCAAAACATAACACTTCACACATAAGTTATCTATCACAAGTTAAACGTAACGCCTGACATTTGAGCCCCTCACTATAATTCATCCATGCCATTTCTTCTAATGTTCAAAAAATCACAAGTTACCCCATTTGACAACTCAAACCATTTATCCACTTTTTTTAACTTCATGGCAAATAAATACAACCAGTATTTTTCCATTATAATAATTTATATTCTTTGATTTAATTATACCTCAATCTAGCAAAGTTTGTGGTACAAGCACACACACCAATCCAGAAGTTCCAACTCATCAAGTTAGCAAATCACTTAAGTATCCAACTATTTTAATCACCTCAGAAGTGGTTATTCCTACAGAGCCCTTATTATTATTATTATTATTATTATTATTATTATTATTATTATTATTATTATTATTATGTATATACTCTCCCTACAACTTCTCACATGAAAACCATATTATACATAAACACAACTAACCTATAATTTCAATTTAACATCACCGTAACCATTCATATGTATCTCAACCCAAATATTAAAATCTAACACGCATACAAATACTAGTAAGCAATTTACTCACCTTTAGCAGCCATTTCTCATCCCATAAACTCAGCTGGCTCGCTTTTTCTTTGCAAGGTTGGTTCAGCTAGAACCCAAAGTGGCCAACAAGGCAACAGTCACTGCCGGCATTGTGGCTGCTGTCCACTGAACCTCTGCTACTATTCGGCACTCCTTGACCTCCGGCGACAGTGAATTAGCCTGAACAGAACACCCTTTTCCACTGCTGGTTCAGCTGGTCCAGGAAACTATTGCTATAGCTAGAGGAAAGGGACGGAAGCAGCAAGCTTGGAGTGGCTCCGGTGGGGGCGTTTGAAACAAGCTTACTCCAGCAGCTGAGCACGTAACAGTACGTTCAAGCTACTCAGCCGGAAGCAGAGCAGCTGCTGGTTGCGGTAGGAAGCAAGTCGAGGTGGCCTGGACTGCAAGCAGCAGCTGAAGGACGCGAAGGCTGATCGGGGATGGTGATGGATGCACTGACCAGAGCAGTGAAAAGTCATTGACTCTCTGGATTGCAGACCCATAGAGGCAGAGCTATCGTGTAGACCCGGCTGTTCTGCGGCACAGGATGGTGGTCCGACGGTTGCTCTTGGTTTCGCCACCTTCTGTTACTCGGTCCAAACAGCAGCTAGTTCAGCTGTGTCCGAAGCTCGTGCTCACACCAGCTGCAACTGCAGAGACTGACCTGAACGCCGATAAGGAGGAAATTTGATTGCTTCCTGTTGCCGGTTCACTGCAGACTGAATCGGAAAGAAAACGGTTGAGAAAAAGATGTTACTATATATATAGTCTTTTGCTTCAGTGTCACAGAGAAAAAAAAAAAAAGTAGTTGTGCAAGGGTTTTTGGGGAGGAAGAGATGTAGACGAAGCTGGGTCTGCTGCACGTCCTTTTCGGCCAGCTGGAGACAAGCAAGAAGCTCTCAAAATGGCATAGTTTACATTTACTAGGGGGCTAATATATTAAGATGTAATGCATCCCTTCTTTGGACAAAAATGCCCCTAAGGCTGACTCAATTAGTAATAAATAATGTCCACACTTGTGGGTCTTTTTGTTAAAAAAAAAAACACACACAACATGGCAAAGTATATGTTGATTAATAAAAATAATATCAATAATAATATGCTTGTAGTTTTAAATCGTAATGACAAAACCTTATACTCACCATTCTTCAGGAAAGGGTTTAACATTACCGCAGCTGCAGAGGAAGTGGTGTGGCAGTATAAGAGGGAAGTGTTGTTTTTTGGTAAAGGCTATTAAGAATCTAAACCAACAAAACTGCCACAGCCAAAATAAGACATTGCACAATACAACAAGTGTAAAAGCTTTGTGTGAGCCATCAGCCATGTTTTGCGCAACAAGGATAAGTAGAAACTCAAGTGACAATGCTATCATGGCAAATTTTCTAATCAAGTCATTCATATAATTTAATCAGTATTTTACCAGGCATACCAATTAATCGGAGCACTACACTTTAATCATCCATTCATCAAAGTTACCAACAAGATGGGAAATTAAAAGTTCACATACAAATTTTGAAGTGATAATTTTGGTTTGGACTAATTTTTTTTTTTTTTTTATAAAAAAAAAGAAAAGAGAAATGGAAGAAGAATACAATGCGAATCTCAGGGTTCCGGTTATCGAGCACATTGTGAAAAGGCACCGACTCCATTGTAGTTTGTAGAACTAGCAAAATTTTACTATGTCTAAGGCCCTTATTGCTTAATAATTGACTTTGTGACTCAATCTACTGACAATTTTGACTAGATGAATTAAGTAGGATACAATGGAAAATCCAACAAACAAAAAAATTAAAAGAAAACGAACCTCAGCACGATATCACAGTCTCTGCGTTATCGTTGTAATTGCATCAGCACGGTCTCTGCGTTACCGTCATAGTTGCATCGTTGCCGAAGAGACTGGAAGCTGATTGTCTAGGGTTTGAAAAATCCAAATCGCAGGTCAAACATTTAAGGAAAATAAACGTAGAATTTGAACAAGCCAAATCGCAGGTCAAATATTTAGGGAAAAATAGACATAGGAATGAGCTTTTCCTTCGATGGTTCAAGCTAAAGCGGGATACATTCATGCTAAATCTTAGATATCTTAGATATGTAACGATGGCTCCTTTAAAATCGCCTACGATCAACAGCCACCAATTTTATTAATTTACGTTTTCTAAAAACACTATGATGGTCCCATGAAACACCGCCGATACTGACATTTGACGACAGTTTTAATAATTTTCACTGTAAAATTACCGCTAAATACCTGATTTCCTGTAATAGAATTACTGAAAATCAGAGACTAGTGACATATTTTGTCATTGAATCAGACCAACTTATGCCAAAACCATTAGAAGAATGATGAATTATCCATATTTTCCGTTTAATTCTTATTTGTGGTCTCTGTTATGGGAATTTTTTTAATGTTAAAGTAATCTTGCATATTTCAAAATCAATTGTATGACCACCGTTTAACGCCATCCCTTGGGATCTTGACTGCATCTACATCCATCTTTTTTCCTTAGGTGCAGTGGGATATTTCTTCCCTATAGTTACTATTATTTAGTATTCCTTAAAAACTGCAAACGTTAGTGACAAACAACATGGTATATTAGTGAGTGTGCAAATACGTACACCAGTTTGGCTACATAGAAAAGCAAAGAAAATTTGAGGAAGCAGAACAATGGTGATTCATCAAACTTCAATAAAAAAAAGGTAACTTCAACCAGACCAACAGACACCATTATTTTAAATTTCATAATATATATTGAGTTCTATCTAAAATGACTACATTAGTTAATAAATAGGAAACTCACTGGCCAAAAATAAAAATCAATCATATAATTGTAATTGAATTTTTTTTAGATGACTGCTGCCGTCACCTCTTATAGGATCTTTGCTCCGCTATGGAAACTTTTGAAGTGATTTGAGTTAAATTTATTTTATGAAAAAAATGTAAAATACTCCTTCAACTTTGGGGTGATTAGATTTTATTCCCTCCAATTTTGTAAATTTGAAAATTGAACCCTTATATTATATAAAATTTGGAATTAACACTAATCATCCACTTAATCAACTATTTTATTAAATTATGTGATTTCTTTTAGGAATGTTTTAAACAAAAATCACAATATTATTGTATATTATTTTATCTCATCATTTTTCGCATGTAATTTCTATGTGATATGACTAATAAAAACTAAGATTTATAGAATATTAATTAAACACTTGAAAATAAGTTGTGAAATTATATGCAAAAAATAATGCAATCAATCCACATACAATAATATTGTGATCCTTGCTTAAAAAATTTATTAAAAAATTACTTAATTTAATAAAATTATTAATTAAGTAATTGATGGATGTTAATTTTAAGTTTTGTGTAATTTAAGAGTTAAATTTTTAAATTTTCAAAGTTGAAGAAGGCAAAATCTAAGTACCTCAAAATTGAAGTGGGTAATTTACATTTTTCTCTCTTTATTTTATTTATTTTTATGTCATATTTGAAGTTGTGTATAGAAAATTGTTTTGTATGAGGAGGAATTATAGTCCGTTTGGATGTGCTTTTTTTTTAGAAAAAAGTTATTTTTTTTAAATAAAAAGAAAAAAAACTTTAAAAAAAAAGAGTAAAGTAATAAAAAAGTTAAAATTTGACTTTTTTTTAAATTTTAATTTATTATTTAAAAAAAATACTTTTTTTAAGCCCATCTAGTTACTTGAAAGTGTGGCACTCCAATAGTTTAGGACTTTTCTACAGGGGTAAAAGGGCGCGTAGGATTGATTGTGTATGTGACATGGGCTCCTTTAGTGGGTCTAAATTTGACCCAACCTATCCCTAGTGGGCAATCAGCCAGTTACTTCTAGAGTCTATCAAACCTGAGCAATCCTTAGCGTGAATCACAATTTCACTTTCTTTTGCATAGCTCTAAAAAAGTTGAAGTGGGGTTTTGATATACACTTTGCTATGATGTGAATCTAAAATAAAGTTTTTGCCCTAGAGGCCTTATTTACCTTAGTGTTTTTATTGCTCAATTATAACATTTTTTTTTTCTTTGATTGTTGCAGGGTTTTTAATAGCAAAGAGTTAGATCCCAATTTTAGTAAAAAGGCTATTGGGTGCTCTTGAGTTGAGTTTGAGAAGAACACTTTCCTCTTAAGGTAAATGGGAGTTTCTATTTCTGATTAGCTTCATCTTTGTAAAAATGATATATAATGTATAATATATTTCTCAAATAGTCCAAAAGGTTTTCTAATGTGATAGAAAATGTATGCTGAGCCTAAATTTGAATAAAATTGTTATCTAAATCCTAATGTGATATAACCATTAGGCCTAAAGTTGCATGCTCTGTTGGATGGCGTATATGAATTTTGTGTTGTATGCTTTAGAATAGTTGGAACTCCCGAAAAAGGAATAATTGAATACAGATTAGGACAATACTAGGAAGGAATACAGGTGTTTATGGCTCGGTTAATGAAATGAACATTAGATATGGATCAAATCTTAGAAAAGGGTATTTTCATAATTTGACTATATTGTGTTAGAAAGTAAGATTAAAGTATAAGATAGCCTTGTAGACAAGAACCTATGGGGATGTGAACAAAGATGTGAACAAACATAATTAAGAGAAAGGAATAACAAATTAAGTGGGCTTAAAAATGGGTTTACAATAAAATAGGTCTGAGGGCCTAATATGAAACGAATAGGAGGAGCCTGTGGGCCCATCTTATGATAGTACAGTGTGAACTACAAGCCATACGAGATACAATGTGTACTATAAGGCATAGGAGAAAGCGGTATGGAGTAAGAACAAGTTGGGTTAAGACATGTCTATTATATTGTTATGCATGATCAAATGTTTTCCACCCAATATTAGGGTGGAGATTTTCTACTTGAGTACTCATTCCCTTTCTTCTTTTACAGAGAATATGTCACAATAGCACTTGATCCTTCTAGAGGTAGGAAATATCTTAGTTTGTGGACTTGTAGATAGGTGATGCTATAATGCTAGCCAGACTAACTCATTCTATGTCAAAATTGTTTATTTGATTTTGGAAACATGATTTTAATTTTGGTATTTCATTTCTTTATCATGGCCAGTTTTAGTATAGTGGGGCACAATTACTTGATATGAAAGATTTGGTAATTTGTTAATAAGCCTATGCAGTTATTTGAATAAATTGAATGTTTTGATAAGTTTTCAAATGTTAAGAGTTTGGGAGTTATTGGATTACCACCAGATAATTCAAGCTGGTCACATTTCTAAAAGTAGGGATATGACAAGAAGACTAAGAAAGCATCAAATTAGTGATGAGATGTTTTATATCAGTTTAGTATCAAATTTACAAGTTTTACATAAATTTAATATTATTATCACTCCTTCCACTAGGATCACTTTATTATGTGTAATAATTTTTTTTTGGCAAACATAAATGTTAAATGGCTGTATAAATTTTTTTTTATAAAAAAAGATTACACGGAACCATTTATTTGAAATTTCTAAAACTTCAACTTTTTGGCTAAATAAATTCATAAGCAATTTCTTGTTTTCTACCCTTTCTACAAATACTCTAACTAATTATTTTTGTTACCATTATGAGAGATTAAATGGCTATTTGATTTAACCTGTAAAAATTGAAAAAAGAATGGAATCAAATAAAGAGAAGTAACGGTAATGATAATAGTTACTTTTTAATTTGTTTAGTTCAGCTAGAAAATGGAATCACATGATTTATAATTCCCTTACTTGTTGTTTGGTTAGGTGGTAGTCAGCAACGATGGATAGTGGTCAACAGTGGTAGAAGGTAGTGGATAATAGTCAATGATAATTAGTAGTGATGGACGATGGTTAACGATGGTAGGTGATGGTGAGCAGTAGTCAACTGTAGTAGGTGATGGTGGATGGTGATCATCGATAATAAGTAGTGGTGATGGTGGTTAACAGCGATAAGTAATGGTAAATGATGGTCAACTATGGTAGTAATGGTGAGTGGTGGTTAACGATGAAGGTTATGATTAGTGATTATAGATGGTGACAGATGGTGGTCAACATTTGTAGTGGTGTTGGACAGTTGTCAATAGTGAAAGGTGGTGGTAATGGCAATGGTAAGCGGTGATCAACAGTGAAAGGTGATGAATGTTGATAATGTTAGTAGGCGATGATTAATGGTGGTAGTGATGGTGGGGTGGACCACAGCAGAATGTAGTAGTAGGTGGTGGTCAATGGTGATAGTGGTGTTGGATGATGGTCAATAGTGAAAAATGATGATGAGTAGTGGTTAACAACAGTAATGGTAGGTGGTAATCAACAAAAGAAGGTGGTGATTGACGGTAATTAATGATAGAAGGTAGTGGTGCGCAGTAATCAATGGTGGAACATAGTGGTAAGCGGTGGTAACAGAAGGAAAGAGAGAGGAAGATATAATTATTTTTTTTTTCAAATGATAATATAATTCGATACCTTAAGTGAGGTAAGAGTTTCAAATGGGAGAATTTATTAAGGTTAAGTAACGGTAACATATTCTATTACATGTGAACCAAACACTTAATGAGAGAATTTTTTTTTTATTCTATTATTTATCCCCTGAAATATCCCAACCAAACACTCTCTAAAGTGAAACAAAGCCAAGGTTTGAATGAAGAATGTGGATTTGTACAAAATTTCACAACATTGATACTCAATTTATTTAGAAGTTTTAAATTAATACTAAATGATGTTAAAACATTTGTTTTTATTAATTTAATTTCTCCAATTTTTTAAGTATCAATTTTATAGTTTATTTTTTAGGAGAGTTTGTTTAGGGAATTTTAGAGAGCAAGTAATGAAATCAAAAAATATTTTTTCCTTATTGAGTATTTGGTTTACGTATAGTGAAATATATTATTGTTACTTAACCTTAAAGAATTCCTCACAATTGAAATCTTTTCCTCACTTAAACTATCATATTATGTTACTCTTTAGAAACAAAAAAAAAAAAAAATAATCCTCTCTCTTTTCCTATCTTACTATTACTCGCCACCACCTTTAATTGCTAACTACCACCCACCCACATTACCATCAATGATCATTGCTCACAGCCACTACTATCGTTTACCACTAGTCACCAAATACCTTTTATTGTTGACTACTGTCCAGCACTTTCTACTGTTGACCACCCACCACTACCATTGACTACTTCCTATCACCATCGCCCACCATTACCACCCTTACTAACTATCGCCTACCACCACATTTCACCATTGCTTATTGCCAACACCACCACTATCATTGACTATCATCTACTACTACCTTTCACCATTGTCAACCGTAAAACACCATTACGAATATTTATCACTGTCTACCACCACCTATAATTACTAACCACCACCACTTCCTCCTTTTATTATTGACCATCACCTACCAATACTACTATCATTGACCACCATTCATTATTACTTATTGTTGCTAACTACTGTCAACCACTACTTATCGTCGTTGACCACCATCTACCATCGCTACTATTGATCATCACTTACTATCACCTACCACCTACCACTCTTGATCACCACCTACTACTTTTGACCATCGTCTACCATCACCTACTGTCATTTATTATCATTCATTGTTATTGACCTCTTAACCAAACAACAAGAAAGGGAATTATAAATAGTGTAATTCTATTTCCTAAATGAACCAATCAATCAAAAAGTAACCATTACTATCGTTTCTTCTTATTTGATTCAATTCTTTTTCCATTTTCACATATTGAATCAAACGTCTACTTAAAGTTTTTATTTATTGAACTTTTGCAATCAAAGGCAAATTTAATATGGTAGGATCTTCACCATATGGTATGAATTATGACTAGTGAGATAAACAGAATAGTGGATGTTATTTAGCATAAATAAAATTTAATATGAAGCTAATTTATAAGTTAACTGGCATACAATATTATCGCTTGAGTGACAAAATGGCCCATTCAAGTGATGATTAATTATTAACTATGAATAAGCACCAAAACACATTAATTTAAATTTCTTAAATGCATGATTCATCCAAGAAAAAAGAAGAAGCATTACTTCCCAACAGTTCAATGGAAGTTATTTTATTTTTAGATAATTATTCTGTACGTATTTAAGGTTTTATTAATTGATTCATATAAACTCTCAATTGAATGAATTAATTGGCGATAGAATATTTAGGAAATGGCAGCTTTAAGTGCTGTCTCTGCACATTCATTGATAACAATTGAAAGTAACTAACATATAGCCCGCGGCCTTAGCTGAAAGTTTTTTAATATTGAAAATAAATGTGCAATCACAATGCACTTCAAGAAATCAACATTTGAAAAATATTATTTGCCTATATAAACTTTCTGCGGTATCTTTTATATTTGGAAAATAGAAATAAACCAACCTTATTAATTAATCTATTTCAAATAAGATTAGTTTGACATAGATTTTATGGCTCATGCAAATCTTTTCTAATCCCAAGTATGGTATGAAATAACAAACAATAAATCTAAGAATTTGGGTTTTAGAATACTTGGAAATGTAAAAGATGATATCACCATCCTTGATCTTGAGTCTAATGATATGGGGAGAGATACTATACCTATTCCACGTCTCTATCATAGTAAATCCATACACAAGGCCTAATTGTATCCACTCATAAGTAGTACTGATAATAAGCCTAACAATATTGATCCCAACTACTTGGGCGTAATTAAATTTACAATATGCCCTAAATGATTTAGCATCCAATTTATTTGAATTTTATGAATAATATATAAAATATATATATTATTGAATTATGTCAATCCACATAAAAAAAAAAAGATTTAACATTCTCCCACTTGGACTACATAATTCAATAATAAAAAAACAAATCTCCAGATTAATTAACAATATGTGGCCACAATAGGATATCAAATTGAGCAAGTACTCTCATCCAAAATGGTCCAAAATAGGTACACAAGTACCTTAATGATGCAGAAAATTATACTCGAAGGAGTATTGATACGATGCATGCAAGATATTCATGACCCGATAACCTAACACAATAGTCCAATGGTCCAATAAAATGTTAGAATTTTTATGTGGACTGACATAATTCAATAATATATAAATATATTTTATATCTTATTCATAAACTCAGATTAGTTGAATATCAAATCATTTGGAGCATATTATAAACTTAATTAAGCCTAAGTAATTGCGATCAATATTGTTGGGCTTATTATCAACATTGCTCCTGAGTGGATATGATTGGGCCTTGTGGTGGGTTTGCCATGATAGATAAGCTTGACCCATTTCAATATATATATATATATATATATACGCAGGGAGAGGCCCTTATTACTTTCCATGACTCAGAGTACAGTTGCCCTATCGAAACTATTACAAAGGAATCTAACATGGAATAGGCATATTTTCTCTCCTGATATCATAGGACTTAGGATCAAGGATGGCATCATCATCTTCTACATTTCCACATATTTTGATAATCCAAATCCTTAAATTAATTGTCTATTGTTACATGCTACTCTTGGGATTAGAAAAGTCTCGCATGGACCCTAAAATCTCTATCAATCAATACTCCTTCGAGTATGATTTTTTGCATCATTGAGGTGCTTGTTAACCTATCTTAGACCATTTTGGATGAGAGTGCTGGGTCAATTTGACATCCTGTTGTAGCCACATATTGTTAATTAATCTGGAGATTTTTTATCATTATTGAATTATGTAGTTCAAATAGGAGAAAATGTTAGATTTTTTTATGTGCATTGACATAATTCAATAATATATATTTTATATCTTATTCATAAAACTCAAATTAATTGGATATCAAATCATTTGGAGCATATTGTAAACTTAATTAAGCCCAAGTAGTTGTGATCAATATTGTTGGGCTTATTATTAGCGCTGCTCCTGAATGGATACAATTGAGCCTTGTGTGCAGGCTTGCAATGATAGATAGACTTGATCCATTTCAATATATATATATATATATATACAGGGAGAGGCCCCTATTACTGTCCATGACTCGGAGTACAATTGCCCTATCGAAACTGTTATAGAGGAATCTGACGTGGCATAGATGTAGTTTTTCTCTCGATATCATTAGACTTAGGATCAACGATGGCATCATCATCTTCTAAATTTCTAGGTATTCCCAAAGCCCAAATCCTTAAATTGATTGTCTATTGTTATATGCCATTCTTGGGATTAGGAAAGTCTCGCATGAATCCTAAAATCTCTATCATTGATATCATGCATGTAAGATATCCATGACCCGGTAACCCAACACAATAGTCCAATGGTCCAATATGGATTTGTAAGCATCCAAAAATGTAGAAAATCATACTCAAAGGAGTAATGATTTCATACATGTAAGACACTTATAATCCGGTGACCTAACATGAATGTGGATACATTAAAGGGAAATGTACAACAAAATAGCATGCCAAAATGTGATCAATGTGCAATTTCCCAACAAAATTGGCCCTAGCATCCGCCCAAGATGCCATTTGGGATTCAACAATATATCTCAGTGCAAAATGAGACTGGGTCCAAAATGTCTCTATAATATGCCATAACACAAAACTGCACAGTATGATAACAAAAATAATAATAATATATTGCAATTACAAAATAGCAACATATTTATTCAAAATGTGAATTACAAGTCTCGAGACATAATATCAAAATATAATGTTGCCATAAAGTTATAAAATAGACTCCCACTAATCCAAAATATCAAAAGATCTCACTAGCTCCATATAGGTTACATGATCAAAAAGGACTTTAACAGTTAAGCCTTTAGTTAGGGGATCTGCTAACGTGAGTTCTATAAGGATATGCTCGACACGAGTTTGGAACTCCTGAATCTTCTCTTTAACAAACATGTACTTTATATCAAAGTGCCTTGAGTGCTTCGAGCTACTATTGTTTTGAGAGAAACACACTACAACAAAGTTATCACAATATATGGTCAAAGGTCTAGGAATACTCTCCACAACCTAAAATTCTACAATCAAATTCCTTAATCATATTGCTTGATGAGTAGCCCCATAACAAGCTATATACTCTGCTTCCGTGGTCAAAGTAGCTGTAAGTGTCTGCTTGGCACTTTTCCATGTTACAGTTCCTCCTACCAACATGAATATATATCCTGATGTGGACTTATGGATCATCTAGGTAGGCACCATAGTCAGAGTCAGAATAGCCTACTACCTTAAGGTGTTTCGATCTCTTATAAGTGAGCATGTAGTCTTCAATACCCTGCATGTATCTCATGACTCATTTTGCAACTTGCCAATGAGCCACATCAGGGTTGCTCAAGTATCTCCCAAGTACACTAACAACAAAAGCAGTATTAGGATGTGTACAAACGTGAGCATACATAAGGCTGCCAATAACAAAAGCGTATGGGATCTTCTCCATATCTGCAATTTCTTTGTCATTTTATGGATACTAGGTATTAGAGAGTCTCTCACTCTTTTGAATGGGTGTAAAGTAAGGATTACAAGACTTTATATTGAATTTATTAAGAATTCTTCCAATATATCCCTTTTGAGACAAGCCAAGAATACTACATGATTTATCAAGGTGAATCTCAATACCTAATACAAAAGAGGCATCACCAAGATCCTTCATATCAAAATGTGCTATTAACATTCGCTTGGTCTCAAACAGGAGATTTATATCATTATTAGCCAAAAGAATATCATCAACATATAACACAAGGACAATGAATTTACTCCCACTATTCTTTAGGTAAATGCATTGATCAACTGC
>JANHAO010009004.1:0-18756 GCA_026873985.1 Saraca asoca | reverse complement strand
CTTCTTTTTATATGGGGAGGAGTTACACTAGATAGTATTAGTTTATTCGTATACAACTATGATTACATCTGTACAAGCATTAAATACTAGACGGCAAGTAATAAATACTGGGCAAATCGTTGTATGATTTTGGGGGCCTACAGGCTGATAGAGTGCTTTAGGCGGCGCCCATCAAGTACCTGAACAGTTCCCTAGGCACGAAGGAGAGCTCGCCAGCATCTTTGCCTTTTGGAACTTCGTGGTCGCATGCTTGGCGATCCGTCTATGAGACCCTCAGTAGCCTTGTCTTATTTTGAGCCACTCCCTTTCTTTCTGGGCCTTCTATCCGAAGAATCCCCATAACACGAACTAAGCCTAACACTCAATTGACCCTTATTGTTAAATCAATTGAGACCTAGCACTTTAACGAATTTATCAATAGCATTAAAATCTAAAAAAATCAAGTCTAATTAATTAAATTACCCCTAGTAAGAACTCAACTAATTACTCTTAATTTTCTAGAAAAATTGACTTACAACAATAGCAAATCAAAACCCTATCGCTACACAAAACCAAACAGCCACAAATAACAACAAATTATCTATGAAAATTTAGCTAGCTATAAATCACAATAAACAGTTAATTAATTAACTGCCTTAATTAATCATCTAAAGCAATTATTAGCATTAAAATAGAGAATTAAGATAATCAAATTGGAAATAAATTGGAATTACAAGAAAGTCTCATAATTAACAAAAGAATTGATGCAAAATTTCCTATAGATTGAAATGAAAGTTTAGTTACACATTAATATAAAAATAAAAAAGAAAAATAAAGGAAAGAAGAAGCCTAATTAGGCCTGGAGTCTTGCTCTAGCAAAACTTCTCTCCTTCCAAAATTAGAGATAATGTAAAATTGATTCTAAAAGTTCTTACAATTATGGCTCGACTAAGTATTTGAAAGCTCACCTGTCTTTTGATTAGGCCACTGATTAGAGTTAGAAATAGACTTAATTGGAGGTGGGTCTCTTCATATGAAATGTAACCTTATCTTTCAGGAGTCCAAGGACCTTAACCTTGTTTAAAAACTTGATTCCTAGCTCAAATTATTGGCCAAAAATCGAGACAACTTTTCAGAATAGTCCAACTCATAATAGAATTTTTATACTTAAGTTCAGAGCCATAAAACTAATTTAAAATATCATAGTTTGACCAACCATAAAACTAATTTAAAATGGCATAGTTTGACCTTAAGGCCTTCATGAAAGTTGTAAGAATGGACCTTAGCTATCTTATAGGCTTAGGTTTGCACTGATATGATGGATGGAGCTCCACTTATAAATGAATTATTGAAACTAGTTCTGAGTTGTAGCACAATACTTTTTATCAGCTTATGGGCTTTATTTCACCTTCAAAATCCATGACATTTTTAGATCTTTCTCTTTATAAGAATTAACCAAAACTGAGAAACAGAACTCAAGATATGCCCAATAACTTGAAATAGTCTGAAATAGTGTAAATTTACTAAATAAATTCAATGAAGCGCAAAAACTAAGCAAACCACAAAATCAACTACAGATGTCCAATTAAGCTCATAAACATAATAAAAGATTAAATATAAAAAAGATATAAAATATGTATAAATTTTATTCATTAAGATGTTAATGTGAGAAGATAGTAACCTCTAGGTTCAAACACATATAACTTATAAAGTTGTTTACCATTAGAAATCAATTCAATCCTACTACAAGATAACAAATAATGTACAACTTATACAATCAAAAGAACATTACAAAACAAAGATGAGACTGCTAATTCTAGCCATAAATGATAGAAAAAAGAATGCAAATGATATGTCTTCTTGTTTATAGAGAATCAAACTTGTAAAGAATGCAACCTCTCCATAAATTTGAGACATTCACAAAATGCAGCAAAAATAATATCTTTTCAATATCCTTATGCCTCAATTTTAAAAAAAAATGATAAACAGAGAATCAATTTAATTGTTATGTTTGTTTTTCTAAACATGGAAGTGCCTTCTTCAAGTTATTTATACTATTAGGTCTAAGTGCTTTTAGTCTTCTCCATTCACTCAAAATAGAGATTAAAAAAACATGAAACAGAGGTAAATGATTGTGTCTAGAATATGACTAAATGAAGCCAGTAAAAAGAAGTTCTATGAGTGATGGACTTGACATGCATGTCAACTCCAATTATATCTCATCTATCAATCTTAGGTAACCAGTACGTTCTGTAGCTTTCTAGAATTCTAACATGTAAGAAACATCTCACATGCATACATTTGACAATATGCTACACATATTGAATAAGATACATTACAGAACTAATATTTTAACCTTCTACTAAATTAATAGCTCTTGGGAGTTATACAGTTAAAAATTATAATGATATCATTTATGTTCCATTAGAATACACTAAGAAGGCTCCAACCCGAGTATCAATGCATCTAACAAGTTGTCTCAACTAAACAATAATATCTATAGACTTAAGAATGGACAAACATGAAGTAAAACATTAAAAAGAAACATAAATTTGCATAGAGGTGACAAACTAAAGATTTAATTGATAGTTCCATTTTGTCAAATCTTTTATTTTGTTTTTTTAGTGAAAAAACTGAATCACACACTTGATTAATAATCCTGGATGAATAACTATTGCCATAGGCAAACTTATGATAAAATACTAAGAAACGAAACAAAAATTACAAACTGAATAGAATGCACTTGCAATTTATGATGAATATACATCATCAAATTGAAACCCCACTAAACTTGTATTCTTTCAATCACCATCTTACACTTGAGAGCAGAAATCTTGGTACCTATATTAAAAAAGAAGTCATTTACTACTGACAAATGCATAGTGACACGGTCTAAAATAGCATGTAATCTTCGGACAATCAACCTAAGTCGATCGACTAGGACTAGCTAAGGAATCAGCTTCGACATGCAACTTAGGCCATGTCGATTGATCAACTAGACCTAGGTGTAGAACTTGATCAAATGAAAGTTTAGTGCAACAACCGCTTAAACAATACATGACACAAAGTGTGACTCAAGCCTACATGAACAATGTGATAACAATAGTCACCTTGCAGGAATCTCGCTAATATTACCAATATACTGCAAACATATAGTAGCCCCCATTCATCCAAGAGCATGCTAATTGGCAAATTCAATACCTATATATACCAATAGGTATCCCTTTTTCAAATTATCTTCACTACAATACTAAAACTCTGCTGAAATACTAACTTAATTATCGAATGGTGCTTGGAAGACTGCTTCCATTATGTGCAATTGACTTTGTTATGTTTACAGGTCATCGTCCAGCTTCTCCACACTTTACCAATAGCTTCATTAGTTGAAGAGTTTCATTTGGCATCATTTGTGGCTTTTCTAGCCACCATTATGTCTCATCGCTCTCATTTGTAATCTTCCTATGCACTATCACCTAACAAGCATTGTCATTGTGAGAGAGCTAGAGATGATCACCAAGATTGGGTGGTAGAGGAAGCTTACCAAATTACTATTGAGCTTGAGCGAGATACACTGGTAGAGTAGGTTTGCCAACTATGAAATGCTCTCCGCCATGCTCAAGCTTAACCCACTTTGCTTCCAACCTCCTAGTACTTCAAGCCCTATCCTCAGAAAAGATAACCCAATTACTTTATCTCTTTCACAAGCAACCTAGCTCTGTCACATCTTTAAGACCCAGCAACTTCAATTACCTCTTGCACTCCTTTTGTAGGTGTAGCCTTCAATCCCTACTACTTCTCTACTAATGACCACCATTAAGTGACCATTCTCAAACCTATGCATTTACCTCCCACAAACTTCTCAAATTCAAACTCTGATTGGGTCTCTTGTTCCCAATGTTTTCTTTACTCTGCCATAAATGGTTGATGCTTTCCACCATATTATCTATACTCAAGAACCTTATGGCCCATTGAACCCCACCATGGACCTCACCCAAACCTTCAGGCAGCTATTCTCCTGCTAAGAGGAGAACCACCTGTTCTTAGTGACTGTGGTGGCTGGTCTATTACCCATTCACTTCAAGCCACTAACCCACATAGACCCATATGATGGCTCAATTGACCTATAAGAAAATCTAGAGGCATTTCAAGTTTCAATACTATAGGTCCCAAAAATATATATGTATATTGATATATATATATATATATATCAGAGTGCTGAAAAATGATCTTTTCCTTTTTATGTTAGTAAATTGTATAATCTTCTTTCAAAAATAACTTGGATTCTATTGATTTGCAAAAATGGAAGTTTTAACAACATTGTTTTGTATTTGGAAGCTAATTTGGTGATCAAGATCTTAATTGGAATAACTGATTTAATATGATATTGATATTGCAAATTCAATTAGATAATCAATCAAGATAATATGAGATTGTATAAAGACATATTATCACAGAATTTATAAATGTACAGAAGTAGTTTCAGTATTATGCGAAATCACAATTATGCAGTATAGTGGAATTATTATGTAGCATTAAGAACAAATTGCAAAATGTAAAGAACTGTAAAGAAATAATGCAGTCATTGCAATTTTTGAAGTAGTTCAACTTCACCTGAAACCACAAACAGTGTTTACATCTATTGAGTCAATTCTCAACTGGATGACTTCTTTTTATTACTACAATTAGGATTTTAACTGGACTCCTAAATAGCTAATTCATACCATAGGAATTTTTCTGGGCTATTGCCAACCTAAAAATAATAAATTTCATCGGGCTCTTGCCTAACCTAGATACAATAATTCTTCTATCTCTTCAGACTATGATCAACCTCATAACCTAGAGATCTACAAAGAATTCAATGCACTCTTCAACTAACTGTAATCAATCTCACAACCAAAAAAGATGCAAAGGGAAGATCAACCTCTTCCTTTGTATCTCCAATTTCTATAAACCTAGAAATTACAATTAAAACAAAAACACAGATTCCTATCAACCTAGAAACCTAAAAATAAATTCAAAGAATAGGTAAGATACACAATACCAAGTTTGAAAAGAAAATTTCAAACATCTAGCTGTAAATTTCTCTTCAAATCTTCATAAAAGATCTTTGATTTGATCAAATAAAATGAGGTAGAGATGAATCTTGTTAAACACAATTTGCTCCAAGATTTTCTCTCTTGAAGAAGTAAATTTGTTATCAAAATTATTAAGTTTGAAATGGGGTCAGGGGTATTTATAGTTGTTGTAATCAACATTAAAAAATAACTAATTTTCAATCCTTGAATCGATTCATAAATCAATTCATAGCAGTTATAACAAACTAATAACTGAATGATTGATTTATGAATTGATTCAGCTTATGAAGAAATCCATGACTAAATTGATTGATGAATCGAATCATAATATTTTGAAATCAGGTGTTGAATCAATTAGGGAATCGATATAAATGATTTTCCTAACCTTCGGTAAAAACATTTTTCAAAACTTTTTCTTCATGAATCGATTAGCGAATCGATTCAAGTAGTTTTCACAAGTTTTTCAACAAAAATCGATTTACAGAGTGTAAAATAGTTTTTATAAAACTTGCACTTATGAAAGATCATTTTAAAAAACTTGTCTGAAAAATATTTAATTTTTAAAATTAGTTCAGGAGATTTATTTGCAACCTCAATTTATCCATTTTAAAAATTTGAATTGTATCAAATTTAAATAGATATTCCCTTACAAAAGATCCTATAAAAATAAAATAATTCCTAACTAAAGTCGTGGATCTCTTGAATCTTATGTACTTTGATCTCACTTTGATCCTACAAAGCAAATATCAAATGCTAAAGAATATTGTCAGTCACAAATTATTTTCAACATCAAAACTAATTAGAGAAAGATAAGAAAGTAATCATATCAAAAATGTTAACAAGTACTACTATTAGGTGTTCTAGATGTTATCATGTGCTAAACCTTCTCTATCACCCTTACAAAGGTTGGCTTGCGATGGTTCACCACCATACCTTGATAGTCGATCGACAGTTTCCATCAACTTGTCAAGGCATTTTCTACACACCTTGCCATTAGTCGAGCACCTAGGAAAACTTCAACTACTTTAGTTAATTTTCAAGAAAGGCATCGACACACTAGCATTAGAAATCTAGGACCTTAATGAAAGAGTGTTAATTCACCAGATTAGTGAAGGCCTTCATTTGAGGCATTTTTCCCTCTCGTTGGCCAAGTGCCCTACCCTTTCTTTCTCAGAGCTCCTAGCCTGATCTAAAAAGTAAATTAATGTTGAAGAAGTCAAGCTTGCTCAGCTATAGATTGAGAGCACATAGTCTGATAGTGCACCTCTCAGGGAACAAGCTCCCAAATGGGAGAGAAGGCCTCCTCAGGGGTAATATAAAAAACATAAACTATTGAATACATCAATAAGAAATATAGTGCAGGACGTCTAAGCAGATAAACTGATGAAATCCTCTTCATTAAAGCGGTAAAAGTTTCCTCTGACAAATAAATCTAAGTTTTGTAAGTTCCACCAAGATTATGAGCATCACACGTATGAACGTGTTACCCTGAAGGATGAAATGGAAGCACTCATAAGGCAGAGGCATCTATCAAAGTATAAAAGGTTCTACACAGGAGAAGGGAAAAAAGAAGACAGAGAAAAAGACCATTCCTCATGACTAGTCAATCAGAGGGTAAACAGGTGGAGGCAACCTTTTCTGTCTTAAGAACAATCAAAATGATTGCTGAAGGTTTCGCTTGGGTGAGTTTTCAAAAATGTGAGAAAAAGGCATCTTAAAGTGGTAATGGCAATAGAAGAGAAGAGGAGGAAGAAATAACATGAATTGATTTGTTTCACAAAGCAGGACTTTGGGGACATTGACAGGGACCATGACGATCCAATGGTTATTTTGACTCTACTACATAACTTCATTATTAAGCGGATACTCATTAATCAAGGAAGTTTCACCGACATATTATATTTACATTCTGCTGATGCCTTGAATATTCTTTGAAGTATGTATAAGCCTTACATAGCCATTTTGATTAGTTTCATAGGAAGGCATATGCAGGTGGAAGGAATGATGACTTTGAGGCTAACTTTAGGAACTCAGCCATTGATAAAAAAAGTGTAGATGTTACTTTCCTTATAGTGGTAACCCCTAATAGTGCTTACAATACTATTATAAGGCAGCCATCTTTGAACTAGGCAAGAGTTATTGTCTACACTCCTTATTTGCTAATAAAGTTCCCAACAATGGGAGGAATCGAGGAAAGTGCGGGCTAACCAGCTGGCTACTTGGAAGTGTCATATGGTGAGTTTGGCCAAAACCTAAGGAAGCATTAATAGGGCAAAATCAGTACTTGTTGATAGGAAAACTAGTGAGTGCCAGATGGTAGATGCAGCACTACTCGACGTTCAACATTATGATTTTGGTTGATCAGAACCAGGTTTAGATATGGAAGATGTGCGATTTTTAGGAACTATAATGAAAGAGTAGTTAAGATTGGGACAAAGTTAGGAGAAATAGACTGAGATTGACTTATCAAGCTCTTGCAAAATTATATTGAGGTGTTCACTTAGACACCCACTAATATGCTAGGAATTGAACCAAAAGTGGCTTGTCATAAGTTATCAATTGACCTAAGTATAAATCTGGTGTAGTAGAAGAAGAGGTATTATGGTCCTCGAGTGGTAGAAGGTAATAAATAAGGAAATAGACAAATTGCTGAGTGCAAGGTTCATCAGGGAAATCCCACATACCATTTAACTAGTGAATGTGGTCTTGGTGAAAAAAAAGTTATAGGAGGGTGGAGGAGGTGTGTGAACTTCACTGACGTTAACAAGGCATGCTTTGAAGATTCATACCCATTCCCAAACATTGATCAATTGATAGATAGGGCGGTACACTTAGAAATCCTTAATTTTGGAGATGCATTTTTAGGGTACAATCAGTTGAAAATGCACCTTGATGACGAGAGCAAGACATCATTCATAATTAATTAAGGGACCTTCTACTATAAGGTCATGACATTCAGCTTGAAAAATACAGGGCAACAACTTATCAAAGAATGATGAATAAGGTTTTCATAGAGCAGAGAGTCAAGAACATGGAAGTGTATGTAGATGACATGATAATTAAGTTAAAAAGCTCGGAACAACACTAGCAAGATCAAGAGGAAACATTTAAGACTTTGAGAAAGTTTCAGATGAGGCTAAATCCAAAAAAATGGAGGTCTGGGTAAAAGCTAGGAAATTTTTGGGTTTTATGCTTATCAAAAGAGGTATAGAAGCCAATTCATCCAAATGCCAAGCTATAAATGATATGAAGAGCCCAACAAATATAAAAAAGGTGCACATACTCAATGGAAAGGTCGCAACCCTCATACTTTTTATGTCTAGGTTAGTCGATAAACATGCTCCTTTCTTTTCTTTAAGTTGCCTAAAAATGTTAAAAATTTTGAACTGACTAACGATTGTGAATAGGCTCTCCAAGAGCTAAAAAAATATCTGGCCACACCACTCATACTTACTCAACTGGAGCCAGAGGAGACACTATATATATACTTAGTAGCAACCATTGAAGCAGTAAGTTCAATGCTCATCCGAAAGGCCAAAGGAGAATAAAAACTAGTATACTTCACAAGCTACAAGCTACATGGCACTGAAGTAAGGTCCCAAAAGATAAAGAAGTTAGCATTCTCCTTATTGATGGGGTCTATGAAGTTAAAGCCTTACTTTCAGAGTCATCAAATTGTTGTTCAAAAGGATGCTCCAATTTGACAAGTCTTACAAAAGCCTAACTTGGTAGGACAATTAGTAGCCTGGGTGATAGAAATGTCAATGTATAGACTCAATTATGAAGTAAGAAGGCAGTAAAGGCTCAAGCACTGGCAGATTTTATGGTTGAATTAGCAACAATAGAAGAGCTTGGATTGGAAGGATGCTGCATATAGATAGCTCATTGAATAGTAAAGACAGCAGGATAGGGGTAATCTTAGAAGGACCTATGGATTTAGTCTTAGAATACTTGCTAAAGTTCGACTTTAAGGTAATAAACAATAATGCAAAGTACGAAGCACTAATAGCCAGGTTGAAGTTGGCAAAAGAAGTAAGGGCATGACCTCTAAAAGTCATGAGTGATTCTTAGCTGGTAATGACCCAAATTAGGGAAAACTATGAGGTGAAAAAGCTGAGCTAGCAAGATATGCTGGCATAGCTAAAAGCCTATTGAAAGGATTCAATTTTAAGCTGACCAGAATTCCAAGGGAAGAAAATGAGTGCACAGATACATTAGTCAATGCTAAGGCAGTAGTTAATAACAAAATTGTAATTTAAGAGGTGTTCCAAGCCCTTTGCATGGATGAGGTAATGTGCACGAAGAAGGAAAAGTCATGGTCAACCCTATCATAATGTTCTTAGAAAAGGGACGACTACCAAAAGACAAAAAAGAAGCTAAGAAGATTGAATGAAGGGCAACACACTTTTTAATGAAAGAGGGCAGCTATATAAGAAGAGTTTCTTCCTCCTGCTACTATGGTGCCTCTGACCAAGCAAAACCAACTATGTTTTGAAGGAATCCACAAAGGCATTTATGGGTCCCATATGGTGGGAATGGTAGTCATGCTAAAAACTATTTGATTGTGATACTTTTAGCCAAAGATGAAGCAAGAAGCCCTAGAGCATATGCGAAGTTGTGAAAAATGCTAAAAGTTTATGAAAGTTCAAAGACAACTAGTGGTTGAACAAATATCTATCATCACTCGTTGGTCATTCAACCAATGGAGCATTGATCTACTAGGTCTTTTTCCAGTAGCTCCTAGTCAGTTAAAATATGTGGTGGTGGCCATTGAGTACTTTACCAAGTGGATGGAGGCAAAACCCTTCAAGACTATAACCTTAAATACCATATAAAAGTTCATTTAGAAAAATTTCATTTGTAGGTAGAATTTTAAAAGTATAAGCTTTGATATAAAAAACTTGCTAATGGCTCCTTTCAACTATAGACTTCCTGCAACAATCATATCCAATAACGGAAAGCAGTTCGTCAGTGATAACTTTCAAAACTTCTACCTAAGGTATATTCAAGTTTATACACATATTATGAAAGTTTGAGTCTCACATGTCTTTAAATGAAGGTTAGGGATCAAGCAAAAATTCACTTCCGTCAAGCACCCCTAATTAAATGGGTAAGTTGAATTGGCAAACAAAATCATCCTAGAGGGATTGTGCAAAAGGTTGGATGAAGCAAAACGGAGATGGGCTAAAGAGCTACCAAGCATCCTATGATCTTATAGAACCACTATTCATTCAGCCACTGGTGAAACTCCTTTCATGCTCACATACAGGAGTGAGGTCATGCTCCTAGTGGAGCTCAAACAATGCTCCAAACAAAGAAAGTAATATGAGTAACAAAGAAATGAAGAAAAAAAAAAGAGAAGAGCTAGACATGCTGATCGAGACAAGGGAGATGACTCAACTTCAAAATGAGCATTATAAGGTAAAGATTGCTAAAGTTGTAAACAAAAAAGTGAAGAGTAAAGTATTTGCAAAGGGAGGTTTAGTCTTGCAAAGAGCAAATGAACCATAAAAAGTGCAAACTAAGGGAAAATTAGCAGTCATGTGAGAGGGCTATTCAGAGTATAAGAAAGTCTCCTCAACGAAACTTACTACCTGAAAACTGTTCAAGGGAAGCCCTTTTGCTAAATATGGAACACAACACACTTAAAGTGACATCATGTTCAAATTTAATTGCCAAGAGTGATAAATCATGTATCCAAGACAGTGAAATGAAAATGAAAGATTGCATCATTTAAGTATTAAAGTTCAAATAAATCCCTCGGTACCACTAAAAATCTGAGCAGTTCCCTTGGTATAAATAAAAACCCAAGCAAATCCGTTGACACCACTAAAAATCTAAGCAGTTCCCTTGGTATAAATAAAAGCTCAAATAGATCCCTTGATACCACTAAAAATCCAAGGAGTTCCCTCAAAAAATATAAATAAAAGCCCAAGTAGATCCATCAGCACCATTAAAAATCTAAGCAATTCACCTTGTATAAATACAAAGTTTGACAGACCCTTTGGCACTAATAAAAGATCAAGCAGATCTCTCAGCATTAATAAAAGTTCTCATGACATTTGGACGATTATAAAAGTAATTATAAAGGCTAGTAGAAACCCAGACAATCAGTATACCAATAGAAATGGACTAACTGTAAAGCCTGTTAGAGGCACAAATATGAAGATGCCATGTAAAAGTTATTAAAAAAATAAAAACAAAACAAAAACAAAAAAAACAAATGCATTACAAAGGAAAAATTCATTATTTCATTGGTCAAATAGCTAATTAGCCTAGCCCATACATGTTAAAAAGGAAAAATGTGACAATGATTAAAGTCTAGGGGGCTTAATTGTTCTTCCATACTTTTAAGATCTGCTCATAGGGCTCATTCCTGTCAAACTTAGATAAGCTACACATGAAGGCCTAATAGTCAGTGTCTATGTGATCAAAATTGCCCTTTTATCCTTGGAAGAGCCCTCAGTGGGCATCTTTCACTTACGCGAAGGCAATGCCTTAGGATGACTAAAAGGCTTTGCCCGATCTGGAGAGGAGTCATCTAAAATTATCACTTTTGGCACCAACTCATTTTGAGTAGTTGGTAGAATAGTAAATTTCTATTTTGCCTAAGTTAGGGCATGAGTCTCCACCAGTCTCTTAGAATCCATCTTCAAATGGGGAATTGGTCAGCCAATAATCTAAAAATAAAGCAAAAAGCAAGAAACCAGTAAAGCAAAATAAATAGTTAAGGGATAGTAAGAATGTCATCCTTTTCAGAACGATTTGGAGGAGAAGGATAAAGTCACAAGAAACATAGTTGTTAAAAGAAAACCTCAATTCCTGGTACATTTTGAAGAAGGTAAAGAGAAAACAAAGGCTAAAACACAAAATAAAGAATAATGTGGAAATTTACAAGCAAAAAGCAACAATGTAATAGAGAAATCAATGAAGAGTGCTAGAGAAATAGGTAGCAAATGACAGTAGCTAGGGCCTATAGTGACAAAATATAGAGGTCACCACCAAAAGAACTAGCTAGGCTTTTATAAAGAGTTGTAAGAAATCCAACAGCTAAGAGGAATTAAGATGAACGGTTGAGGGCAGTTCTTATAGGTTTCAAGACTCCATAAAAAAGGAAAATCCCTGAGGAATCTCAATTCCTCAGAAAGAAAAGTTCCTAGGTAGGCTAGTCATCATACTAGCACCAAGAAAAAGGCCGAGCAACTTCCCCAACATTGATAAGATATGTAAAGCTGAGAGCACTATAGAAGTCTTGACAATCAAAAGGTCAACAAGAAAAAGGAAAGTAAATAGTAAGCACAAAAAACCTTTGAAAGCATGAATGATTGGCAAAATAAAATGATAGAACCCGTTGGAGGCTCATTCAGGCAAGAAGCTTGATAGTTCTAAAATAAAGGGGGTGTTTAGTTTTAGGAAATGTTTCTTATTTTCATTTCTTGAAAATGATTTTCATTTTCAGAATTTCAAATTTTGGAAAACATGTTTAGTTTGGTTTAGTGTTTTCTATTTTTATTTAAGAAATGAAAACATGTTTAGTTATTCCATTTTCAATTAACTAAAAGTTTTAAAGTTTACAATAATGCCACCATGTTTTCAACTTTTAAAAATGAAAATGATGAAAATAGCTTTTTTCCATTTTCAGTTTTCAATCCATTTTAGGAAATATTTCCAAGAAACATTTTCAACCAAATCAAACCAAACATGTTTTCAATGAAAACAGGAAATACTTAAACCATACGCCACCTAAGTCATTCGATAAAGTAAAGAAAAGATAGCCAGTTGAAAATGCGCATATAGATACAAGTGCTATACAAAAGATAGTTAAAGGAATGATGTACGAACAAAAATGAATTCATTAATATGAATGTGCAGTCTATTCCATACAAAAAAAAAAAAGAAGCAAGAATAGAGCATAACAAAGGTAGAACAACAATCACCCTAAAGATACATTGACAAACTCAGTCTTTCAATAACTCATCCAAAATCTTGTCCAAAGTTTTATCCCTGTTAAACTTGGATAGGTCAAGTGTCATGTTAGAATTCAAGTGTTGAATCTAATGGATAACTTTCGCAAACCCAAAATGAAACATGGGATAGCTAAGCTTCTTAACCTCATTCACAGCATTCTTAAGTTTTTGGTCAAAGGCTGTTTCACTATCTACTCGATTTTTCTGTTCGATCTCTAGTTTTTTCCCTAAATTCGCAGTTTTCTGGGACAAGGCATTCTACTCCTTCACAAGTGTAGCGATACAATTAGTCAAATTGAAAATACTCTCATCCCAATTGGTTACCTTCTTAGACTTGGCTTTAACATTCTTTTTCAACTCCTCTAGGACACTTGGGTCCATTTTTTCCAGCTCTCTTTTGTTCCTTGCAAAAATCAACATAATAGCTAGGATGGCAATGATTGAGTGAGCGAGCGAGCTAGGCCATAAAAGATTACAGAAGGCGCAGAGGGCCATGGTTTAGTATAAACCCTTCATACAGTCCTGGTTAACTGGGAGAAGCCGCTGGCTGTACAAGAAAGCATCATAATCAGCATATTTGTACTATATACTATCTATGGTATCAAAGGACAGGTTGCTCCCTTTAGTGGTCTCAATCAGTTATAGCTCCTTCCAAGCACCCACCTTGATTTTCTTAACTGAGGGAGCAAGAGCATAAAAAAAGTTTCCCTCCTTACCTTTACTGAGCTCTTCAGAGGAAGTCTTGCACTTTCTTGAGAACAACATCTTAGTGTGGCCAAAAGTGTTCATAGGTTGATTAGTTGAAGAAGAACTGCTAGCAATGTTCACTGAAAGCACTGACTTGAGCTAAGCGATCGGTAGCATAATGGGATTTTCCTTGGCTAGGGCTTGGGCATAAATCTCAGCCACATGCTTTGGATCCATCTTTGAATGGTTTATTTCTATTTCTTCATTATTCAACCAGCAACCTAAAAATAAGAAAATAAACATAAATCAATAAAGTGGAACCAACAGGCAAAGCCAAATTACAAAGTAAGGCACATACAAAAAACAAATTGAGCATCAAACAACGTTAGTGCCAAAAGTCAAATGATAAGGTCCTAATCATTATCTATGAGATCTTCAAATAGGCAACCCTGAGGCTACTTCGTAGGTCTAGTCCACTTGGCTCGGTAGAATGGCTCCCTGTCCTAGAGAAAAAATGGATGAAATCCCTTAGCTGATCAAACTTTAAAGAATGAATGATTCTAGGAGCTAACACTGGTAAACATATTTTTTATGATGGCCCAATTGGGATGTTGAAGGAAATGCACCCAGCCCCTAGGTTTCTATTGTGAGTAAGTGAAGAAAAAAAAGAAAGACCCCTTGGCCAAGGTGGGGCAAATCCAAAGGCTTAACACTTCAAACTAGAGAAGGAAGGCCCAAGCATTCCAAGTTAGCTAGGAAGGATAGGCATTCATTGTTTAGAGAACGCTTGTTTGAAACACAAAGAAAGGAAGGCAAACATGAAGATAATTGACCACATCCCTATAGAACATCAAGAAAGGTATGGTGTCATAGTTACAAGCCCACTCATCCTCTTGAGCAGGCTCAAAAATAATTCCCTCGATGAATCTATTTTGAATATGGACTTTCTCTAGCTCCCTAAATTACATCTAGACCTTGCCATTCTATTGAAGCAACTATTGAATTCACGTGTAGATGGACGTCTCATAAGTTATCCAAGGTGGCATCGATAAGATGGATCCATTTGCTCCCTTGCTTGTCATGAGATCAATCTATCATGATCGAACAAAGGGGAGGGGTGTAATGATATACAATACTCTCGAATTAGTATTCCTAAGGTCAGATGAGGAATCAAAATCTAATGATAAGTTGATAGGGTCATCCGATCCACTGGACATGAAGTGGAAGAGCACAAAGACCAAGGGCCACCTTCAAAGAAAACAAAGTGTGATTAAGGCAAGTGAAGCAAAAAAAGAAAGGAAGGATGGTAGAATAAAGGTGATCAAATAGAAGATGGAGGTCTTAATTAAAAAAAAAAAGAATCCAGATGGAAAAAGTTTCATTTAGGGATAAGCATCAATCTCTCTAATGCAACCCAAGAGGAGGCTAGTAGACACGAAACATGGGCATCGTGAAAAGGTAGCCTCAGTTGGCACATTTGAAAAAAGAATGAAAAAACATAAAGCAAAGCACCACAAATGTAGAGGAAATAGAGGTTACCTATAGAAGTTATGGTGGAGCACCCCTTAGCTAAGGAAGAACATTGGAGTGAGCGACGATATGTAACAGTGAATCGGAGTTGAAGACAAGTTTAAGTAAAAAGCAAAGGTAAAATTCATGCTCAGAAGGCTAGGGTAAGGTTTTATAGATGAAGTGAAGAAATCCAACAGTTAGGTCAATCGAAAGGAACAGCCCAGATGGTGATCTGCACCACTGATGTGATTGCTACAAGTCTCAAGGCCTTTATAGACACCAAACCATCATCACTAACAATGTAGGTGACAACTAGCTTAGGAAAGTGAAAGGTCTCTAAGCAAGCCAATCATGTCTCTCACCAAGAGAGAAAGGGACAAATGACACATCCCAAAATAGCTTATAGTCTCTAAATGGTCAACCTAAGTTAATCAACCAAGACTAGTTGAGGAATTGACTCTGACACACAACTTAGCCCATGTCAATCAGCCAATGATTGATCTAGGTGCAGAACTTGACCAAATAAGTGCTTTGTGAAACAACCACTTAAATAACACATAATAAAAGGTGTGATTCAAGCTTGCATGAACAATGTGACACCAGCAACCATCTAGTAGGAATCTTGCTAATGTTACCAAGATGTTGCAAACATGTGATAGCGCTCCATTCATCCAAGAGCACACTAATTGGCATGTTTATCACCATTATATACCAGCAGGTGTCCTTCTTTTAAATCATCTTCACTATGCTTGATGAATCACTTCCACTCTATTGTGTTTGCAGATCACCATTCGACTTCTCCTCACCTCACCGATTAGCTTCATTAGTCAAAGAGTTTCATATAGAAATGCACCATACCCTATAAGAAACATGGTAGATATAGATAGTAAAATCTCCCAAATTTCAATGAAGTTAGATTTCCTATTTGTCCATTTCTTATAATGCATAATAGCTCCCAAATGACATAAGCTTTATGTAGCAAAACATGTCCCAAATCTTTTTGCAAAAAAAAAAAAACACACGCACACACGCAATTAACAAGTTCTAAAATTTCAATTTTGGAATAAGATAATTGCCACGTTAACTCACAAGGACAATAATGCAAAAGGTAAAGTGCTGCCATTTTAGGAAAATTGTTTTTGTATTATATTTATTAAACAACAAATGGCAATTTATGCCATGTCAAATTCCATTGTACCATTGCTGGAACCTCATCCAATAAAGAATATATATATATATATATAGCTAATAATAGAGAAAATAATTATATATTCATATTGTCAAAGTGGTGTTCTATATTTTAATATTCTTAGATATTAATATGCATGAAGCACTATGTAATATAATTCTATGGTATTCTAATTTTTTTGCCATTATAAAAGGAAAAGTTCCCTCAAATCACATCAAATTATGGCTAATTGCAAACTCTTTCTCCCTTTATCATAAAAGCATTTCGGTTATCATCAAAAGATATAATAAAAAAATTCTCAATAAATTGCAATGTACCTAGCCAAATCAAATATGTCTAAACGTTCCAATTTCTTGCTAGTTCCTTCACAAATTATGTGCTATCACTTACTCTATAAGAATCATTAGGTTCCTTTCTCTGTCTATTTTTTGTGAAATCTAAACAATGATTAAAAAAAATGTTTACACATTCAAAATTCCTCAAATCAACTCACCTTCTTCTTAGAATTTAAAAGCAATAATTAAGATTTTGAGGAGGGATAAGTTTACGTCAAAAGTAACCAAGCAACTCATTACCAAAAGACTGAACATGGGTTAAGGAAGAAAGGCTTCGGACTGGTACTCGATGATGCAGTGACTGATCAAGAAGAACATGACGATTATCTAAGGTAGTACCGTGGATGAAGCATGGCGATAGAACTTTGAGCTGGTCAGGTGGAAAAAGACTACTCGCAAGCTTTAATCTGTTCGCTACCTCACTGTGGCTAAAGGTGGTGGTGGTGGTTATTGGTTGGCATCGAGTGGAATGGAGGCTAGCTAGCGACGCAAGCATAAAGATGGTCTTTCCACTGAGAGAGAACGAAAGAACTTCAGAGAAGGAAAACAGGATGGCCGAAGAAGGAGAGAGGAAGATTGGGAGCGAAGGAAATGGCATCGAGATGAACTATGGGTAGCCAGCTAGCGAATGGAGTCCCACGAAGAGAGTTGTAATGTGAAAAGCTTCAAAAGAAAAGCTTCTCAGATAGCATTTTAGATAAGGGTGAAATTTCTCAAAGAAGTTTTTCAACATGGGAAATTATGTAGACTTCTATTGAAAATAATCTAAATTAGATTTTGAAAATAAAAAGGATAAATAAAGTTGATTTGTTTGGATAAAACTTTAAATCTTTATTTTTTATCAAGATAATGTTGATTTATTTGGGTAAAGTTGAAGAGTTTTTTTTCCTTATCTTATTAGGTTAGTTTTGCCTATAAATATAGTTTCTTTCAAGTTTTGTAATGTAATAAAAAAGGTGAGGAAGAGAAATAAGCTAGCAAGCTTGTGAGTTTAGATAGAGAGCTCCTTTGTTTACTGAGCTAAAGTTGTGATAGAAGAATTTCATTTTTCTTATATTCTTTTCCAAAAATTTTCTCTTTATTCTTTTGGTTTCAACATCTAGTATCAGAGTTTAGTTGTGATATGACGTCAAATTCAATCCAACTGCAACTGCCTAAATTAAATGGCAAAGATTATGACAACTAGAGTGTCTAGTTGAGAGTATTTTTCAAATCCCAAGATTTGTAAAATTTGGTGGAGACTGGCTATACTGAAGTACAAGACCAAAAGGAGTTTGATGCACTGGAGAAAGATAAGAAAGATACACTGGTGAAGACTCAAAAGAAGGATAAAAAAGCATTATATGCAATTTTTCAAGCTGTTGAGGAAGCAATATTTGGAAAAATATCATGTATGAATATAGCAAAGGAGGCATGGGATATTTTGTAAAAATCCTACAAAGGTGATGATCGTGTCAGATGAGTGCAGCTACAAATATTATGAGGCGATTTTGAGTCATTATGCATGACTGACTCAGAATCAATTTTGGCCTACTTTGATCAAGTTCAGTTCGTAATCAACCAATTGAGAGTCAATTGTGAAGAAATTCCAGACACTAGAGTTGTAGAAAAGATCCTACAATCTTTGACTACAAAGTTTGATTACGTTGTTGTAGCAATCAAAGAATCACAAGATACATCAACCATGTCAATGGAGAGATTGATGGGTTTGTTATGTTTACATGAGCAATGGATGAATCAGAAACCCATCAGCTCAAGTCCCAAGCAAGTTTTGCAAAGCATGATGAATCACCAAAATCATAAAAGCCATCAAGGCAATCAAGATCATGGTGGACAAGGACAAGGACAAGGATGAGGATGAGGATGAGGATAGGGAATTGGAAGAGGTGGATATTCTAATTCTACCCACAAAGAAAAATCAAGTGATAATGGAGCAAGTAACAAATCTAATGTTCAATGTTTTAGATGCAAAAAATATGGACATTATCAAAATGAGTGCTATACCAAGATGC